>ONZH01004276.1:0-13916 GCA_900303285.1 Rhinella marina
CCAGCATGCCCAGTCTGCCTACAGCTATCATCCTACAGCAGGGCATGGTGGGAGTTGTAGTTTTACAACAGCTGGAGAGCCTCAGGTTGGCCAGCCCTGGTGTATTGAATACACTGTATTATCATGTACCCCTTCCTCCTCTTCCTCCATCATATGAAACAGCTTATTAGGCTGCCCTAGAAATCCACCAGCTGGGCCTGCACCAGAGTTTGTTAGCCGCTCAGCTTACCAGCTGGGCCTGCAACATAATTTTTGGGCCTGTCAGCTCATCAGCAGGCACTCAACCATAATGTTTTACACGCTTAGCTCACCAGCTGGGCCTGCACCCAAATTTGTAGGCCGCTCAGCTCATCAGCTGGACCTGCAACATAATTTTTTGGCCTGTTAGCTCACCAGCAGGCACTCAACCATAATGTTTTACATGCTCAGCTCTGCTACATGTCACTTCTAATGTTTCAGACGTTCAGCTAAGCGGCATGTCTCCCTTAAATTTTTTTTTTCTATAAGGTCGGCAGCAGAGTGTCACCCTTACATTTTTTTCGACGGTCAACTTGGCATTAGTGTGTCACACTTGAAAATTTTTAACGGTCTGTTCTTCAGCAGAATGTCACATCAAGAATATAGTTTTTGGGGACGGTCAGCTTGGTATTAGCATGTCACACTTGACAATTTTTAACGGTCTACTCTTCTGCGGAATGTCACATCAAGAATATAATTTTTTGGGACTGTCAGCTTGGTATTAGCATGTCACACTTGACAATTTTTAACGGTCTGCTCTTCTGCAGAATGTCACATCAAGAATATAATTTTTTTGTACGGTCAGCTTGGCATTAGCATGTCACACTTGAAAATTTTTAACAGTCTGCTCTTCAACGGAATGTCACATCAAGAATATCATTTTTTTGGATGGTCAGCTTGGCATTAACGTGTCACATTTAAATATTTTTAACGGTCTGCTCTTTAGCAGAATGTCACATCAAGAATATCATTTTTTGGGACGGTCAGCTCAGCATTAGCGTGTCACATTTAAATATTTTTAAATATTTTTAACGGTGTGCTCTTCAGCCGAATGTCACATGAAGAATATAATTTTTTGGGACAGTCAGCTCGGCATTAGTGTGTCACATTTAAATATTTTTAATGGTCTGCTCTTCTGTGGAATGTCACATGAAGAATATAATTTGTTTGGACGGTCAGCACGGCATTAGCATGTCACACTTGAAAATTTTTAAGCGTGTCACATTTAAATATTTTTAACGGTCTGCTCTTAAGCAGAATGTCACATCAAGAATATCATTTTTTCGACGGTCAGCTTGACATCAGCCTGTCAGCCTTAAATTTGGGACAGTTTGATAAAGTGCGGTGGCAGCAGCATGTGTCCCTTAAATTTTTTTTTCATTCAGCTCGGGAGCGGAGTGTCAAACTTAAATTTGGGACAGTTTGATAAAGTACGGTGGCAGCAGCATGGAGTCTGATTCCATTATTCAGAGCTCAAGTATTCAGTTGACCCGGCTTGGTTTGAACACTCAAATTTTTTAAGTAAACGATTCCGGCCCCGGGGACACTCAACGAACAGCATCGGGGAGGCATCTCTGTGTCCATCCAGGTTCTGCGCCGGATGGAGGACAAGAAGTCTGAAAGCCGAACTGTCCGGCCTAAAATCGGACCTCTGGCCACTCTAGGGGCAGGCTGCTGTGGAGGTCACTGTTAAAGGGGTGGGCACTGTGGAGGTCACTGTTAAGGGAGGAGGGGACTGTGGAGGCCACTACTAAAGGGGCATCAGGGTACTGTGACAGTCACTGTTAAAGGGGCAGTCAGCTGTAGAGGTCTCTGTCAAAGGGGCCAGGAATGGTGGAGGTCAGTTAAGGGGACTGTAACCTATGGCCAGTGTTAAGGGGTGGGTGCTGTTGAGGTCACTTAAGGGGACGGAACCCTGTGGAGGTCACTGTCAAGGGTGAGGTGCTGTGGAACTCACTGTTTGTGCAGGCTGCTGTGAAGGTCAAAGTTAAGGGGGTGGGCTGCTGTGGAGGTCCCATTTTAAGGAGACGGGGCACAGTGGGGGGGGGTCATTGTTAAGGGGTGGGGCTGTGGAGGTCACTGTTAAGGAGGTGGGGTGCTGTAGAGGTCACTCTCGATATCTTTTAATGACACACACAAACGTTAAATGAAATAGATGAAATATACCCGGGCAAAGCCTGGTCCTTCTGCTAGTATATTTCATATATTATCTAATATATAAAGCGGAGTGTATGTGTGTGTGTGTGTATGTGTGTGTATGTCCGCTAAAGGAATCCACACCGCTGCAGCTACAATCAAAAAATTTGGCACACATGTACATCAGGTGTCCGGTAAGGTTTTAGAACAGTTTTCAGTTCTCCAGGACGTACCGTTCCTGAGATATTCCCAAAAAAATGCATTAGCCAATAGTAGTCTGGTCACATGACCCTTATCAGCCAATAGAAGCTCACAGGCAGTCTCCACACACCAGGTTTCTATGACAACCTAGCCAGTTCACTGCTGTAGGTCTGCATTAAAGAGGCAGAGCACTGTGGATGACAATGGTAAAGGGGTATTTCGGTTACCATAAATATAACTTATGTTTTAGACTAATTCATCATCAATCATTACCTCATATAATGTAAATTTCACATATTTACTGTTCAGTAGTAATAAAAGATGTATTCTTCCACTGCTACCCACCTTCCTCCTAAATTACTATGGCATCGACCTGTAATTCAGGCCACCGTCAAAAGAAGGACTTAAAAGCCCCACCCCCAGATCCCACTAAGTCACGCCCCTGACTCAGTCAAACCACGCCCCTTCCATGCCGCATTTGACCAGGATTAAAAATATAAAAATCACCTTCTTTCAGCTGCAGGGGTGGGGGGAGGGTGACTTTCTCCCTGCAGCTCATTGCTCAGACTGCACAGTGCTGCTGTCTGAGAGTGAGCTGTTCAAAAGGACATCCCTGTGTCCATCCAGGCCCTGCGCATGACAGAGGACAGGGAGTCTGAAAGCCAGACTGTCCAGCCTAAGACAAGATATCTGGCCACCCTAGGGGCAGGCTGATGTTAGGGTGGCCAGATGTCTGTCTTTAGGCTGGACAGTCCAGTTTTCTGGCTACCTGTTCTCCGTCCGACGCAGTGCCTGGACAGAAACAGGGATGTCCACCCTTTCAGTAGCTCACACTGAGACAGATTCTCCTCCGTGTCTTCACGGAGCCAGGGGGGCATGGCCTCATGTTTAGTAGTGTGTCTTCATGGGAACTGGGGGCGCTGTTTCATGTTTGGGGGAATGGCCGGTGAGGTCTGGCTTTCTGGGGTGAAGACAGTGGCCACTCTAGCTGCTGTGGAGCTCACAGTTAAAGGGGCGGGCTGATGTTGAGGTCACTGTTAAAGGGGCGGACTACTGAAAAAGGTCACTGTTAAAGGGATGGGCTGCTGTTGAGGTCATTGTTAAAGGGATGGGCTGCTGTAGAGGTCACTGTTAAAGGGGCGGGCTGCTGTAGAGGTCACTGTTAAAGGGGCGGGCTGCTGTAGAGGTCACTGTTAAAGGGGCGGGCTGCTGTAGAGGTCACTGTTAAAGGGGCATGCCGCTGTAGAGGTCACTGTTAAAGGGGCGGGCCGCTGTAAAGGTCACTGTTAAAGGGGCGGGCTGCTGTAGAGGTCACTGTTAATGGGGCGGGCACTGTAGAGGTCAATCTCAATATCTTTTAACGACACACACACAGTAAATGAAATAAATTAAATATACCCGGGCAAAGCCGTGTCCTTCAGCTAGTATATGTATATAATTAAGCTGGCAGTGGTTCCGCCAAAGTTATGAAGAGCCGCCGGCCTTCTATAAGATATATCTCTTATATTATAAAAATGAGTTTCTGTCTGTCTGTCTGTTCTTTATGCGCCACCAAACAACTTGACTGATCTTCACTAAATTCGCCACAAAGGTACATAGGGTGTCCGGCCGGGTCTCGGCTCTCTAGGATGTACCCTTCCTGAGATATTCCCCAAAAATGACCTGTATTAGCCAATATTAGCCTGGAAGTCTTTCTCTTCATATCCCAACTGCCATGCACACGGTCACATGTCCCTTATCAGCCAATAAATCTCCACATGCTCACAGTTTTAATGCAGGTTTCCATAACAACCCAGCCATTTCTCTTCACTGCTGTAAGTCAGCTTGTGGCTAGGGCTACACGACATGTGTCACGCAACAATAAGTCGCACAACACAGAGGGGACAACTACACTGCTACATGTGTCGCGCTACATCTGGAGGTCACAGATAAGGGGGCGGTCCCCTATGGAGGTCAGTGTTAAAGGGAAGGGTGCTGTGAAACTCAATGTTATAGGGGCGGGCTGCTGTGAAGGTAAAAGTTAAGAGGATGGGCTGCTGTGGAGGTCCCATTTTAAGGAGGCGGGGCACTGTGCAATTAGCAGCTAGCTGAGGAGCTCATGTAAATAGCTCCACAAAATACAATTCAGTGCTTGGCGCAGCCTGCTTCTTACATACGGTCACATTCACACAGTTTTACTCCAGGTTTCCATAACAACCTAGCCATTTTTCTTCACTGCCGTAGGTCAACTTTAGGCTAGGAATGCACAACACACAGGGCACAACTACATGTGTTGCACGACATTGATGTCGCACCAATGTTGCGCAACAATTTTTATGATAGCCTATGGTCTTGCACTGTGACATGATGCGAATGCGACGTGACAGTAGCAGAAAAACCCATCGTGTCGTGTCACAGCATGTCGCAGTGCAACACCATAGCCTATCAATATAAAAATTGTTGTCTGACATTGGTGCGACGAAATGTTGCACGACACATGTCGTCGTGTAGGCCTAGCCTTAAAGGGACAGGGAGCTGAAGAGGTCACTGTTAAGGGAGCAGGGGCCACTATTAAAGGGGCAGCTGCTGTGGATTTGGCAGGAGGGTACTGTAAGGTCTCTGTTAAGGTAGTGAGGTACTGTGAAACTCACTGTTAAAGGGACGGGCTGCTGTCAAAGTTCATGGGATCGGCTGCTGTGGAGGTCCTATTTAAAGGAGGCGGGGCACTGTGGGGGGGTCAGTGTTAAGGGGTGTGGGGCTGTGGAGTTCATTGTTAAGGGGCGGGGTACTGTAGAGGTAACTGTTATGGGGGGGACTGTCGATATCTTTTAACGACACACACAAACATTAAGTGAAATAGATGAAATATACCCGTGCAAAGCCGGGTCCTTCTGCTAGTCTTCTTATATTATAAAAATGAGTTTCTGTCTAGACACTAAAATGCTCGGGTTCTCGTTATTCGTGTCGAATTTTTCCCGATGCTCGGGTGCTCGTTTCGAATAACAAACCCCATTGAAATCAATGGGAGACTCGAGCATTTTTGGCAGGGGACCAAAGCTCTGCACAGGGAAGGTTGCGTGAAAACCTGGAAACCTCAGAAAATGATGGAAACACCACGGAAATGGACAGGAAACAGCAGGGGCAGCATGCATGGATGCCTCTGAGGCTGCCTAATCGTACCATTACGCCAAATTCTGGGCAACAGCCTGGTGGTGACCCTCAAGACAATTGTGCTGACCCAGACCAAGATGGGCAAGGCACATGCGCTGGCACATGTTAGGAAAGCACCCAACTAGGTGCAACAAAGGTCCATCACCTCCTGCGGGTGACACCACTGCTCATGCTGGCACTGCTGTCCTATCCCCCGCCCCAGGATGCAGGCATAAGCGTCTCCCTGAAATGATAATAAGTGATGAGCACCTTCTAACCTTTGGTTCTTGTATATATCAAATATGTATCATATTGGCAAATGCTGCTCAATTATAACAAATGATTGTGATGTTAAAAGCTTCTAGACTTTAATATACATAAAGTGCAAATATATATATACATAATTTAAAAATAAAAATAAATGGTTAAATAAAAGTTAAAAATAAAAGTTGAAAGTTAAATGCATGCATATAGTCACTTCAATTGCCGATTTGATGTATATAAGCTCCTCTTTGTAAGTTTTCTTTAGGAAGGTTCCTGTTGTATGAATATATTTTCTCCTAAACAATAGTCAATGTTATATATGGTAATAGTTCTTTTTATATACCATATAAATATAATTTAAGTTTGTATTAGTCTCAATAAGACATACATTACCATCCTGCAGAGATGACTGTTGTGGTTTTCCGGAGGAGATTGTGGTTTTAAGGTGGCAAAGAACGGCGTCTGTCTGCTGGCTTGTGCGATGGCAGAGAACGGCGGCCCACGTGGCGGCCCACGTGGGTTCCCGCTCTGATTTCAAATCGGCCGCGCGCTCTGACTCAGCGCGTACTGTGCTGTCGGTGTGTGCAGCTTTGGCGCTTTAGTGCAGTGTTTGAGCATTCGCTGATTCAGGGTATGCTAACTACCTGTAACTCCCTGTGTTCTACTGTATCCCGAAGGTGCATAAGGACCCAAATAACCCTCCGGGCAGGCCCATAGTGTCGGGGATAGGCTCATTGACATCGAACCTGTCCCAATACTTGGACCACCTTCTCCAACCATATGTAAAAAAAACTCCATCGTATTTGAAAGACACTACGGAAGTAGTACGGTTATTTGAAAATCTGGACTATGAACCGCAGTGGATCTTGGCAACTCTTGATGTAAGCTCATTGTATACATCTATAAGTCACGAACAGGGAATCGACTCAGTATTTAGAATAATAAAACAAATGGAAAATTTAGAAGAGGACCAATTACAGTTTATTTTGGATAGTATTAGATTTGTGCTAACACACAATTATTTCTTTTATAATACTAAATATTATTAACAGTTGACTGGCACCGCCATGGGCACCAGATTCGCCCCCAGCTACGCCAATCTTTTTATGGCGGCGTGGGAACAGGCAAATATATGGCCTGAGCTGGGGTCGGGTCAGGTACTCTGGCGGCGCTATATCCACGATATTATTTTAGTTTGGAATAAGTCAGAAGAGGAGTTAGTACAGTTCATAGCGCAAATAAATGATAACCATTGGAATTTAAAATTCACTGAGAATATAAGTAAACATGTGGTCCAATTTTTGGATCTAAATATAGAAGTAAAAAATGACTCTTTTGTGTGTAGCACATATCAAAAATCAGTGGCAAAGAACAGCTTTATTTTAAATACAAGCTGCCATTTGCCACAATGGTTATTAAATGTACCATTCAGCCAATTTCGTAGACTGAAGCGAAATTGTACACTAGAAGAACAGTTTGATAGAGAAGCAAAGACCATGAAAGGCCAATTTCTGGAAAAAAAATATCCATTACCAGTACTTGAAAAAGCAATAGAAAGGGTAAAAAATTTAAAAAGGGAAACTTTTTTCCAAGAACAACAGATAAAGAAAAAAGAGGAAAATACAGCTAAATTAGTTTTACCTTTTAATGTAGAATATAAAAGAATATCTGCCATTATAAACATTGACATTGACATAGACATTGGCATCTATTGCAGGATGATAAGATTTTGGCAGAGACAATCCCTAATAAACCTCCAATAGTGTATACGAGGGCACCCAATCTGACTCTGAAGGTTGCGCCGACAATTAAACAAATACAAGATGAGAAAATGTCACTGATCTCAGGATACATACCTGAGGGTTTCTACAGATGTGGTCTCTGTATAAACCGTAGGAGAACTAATTTCAGTAGAAATACTAATATGGTTATGTCAACGTCAAATACATTTAAATGGGAAATAAAGGAAATATTGACATGTAATAGTGAAGCAGTCATATACATATTAGAATGCCCGTGCTCAAAGCAATACATAGGCCGTACAAGTAGAGCATTAAAAATTAGAGTAAGTGAACATATAAATAATATAAAAAAAGGGTATTTGAAACATACGGTGTCACACCACTTTAAGATGTGTCACAATAGTGATCCAAGAGGCTTGAAGTTTGCAGCAATCCAATCAGTAAAAAAGGATTGGAGAGGAGGAGACTTTATAGCAAAGATGTCTAGATGCGAATCAAAAATGATATACGAATTTGGGTCCTTGGCACCTTCGGGATTAAATTCGGAGCTAGAGATATTTGGTTTTTTATAACGAGGGTTTTTTTATTTTTTTATTTTGTGGATCCGACGGGATTACCCATGATGCATTGATGGATAACTGTTTATCAGTACATCTATGCCTCCTGTGTTCTCCTGTCGTCTCCCCTTTTTTCCTCTGGATAAAAAACAGGAATAAAGAAACAGATGAAATATAGAAACATAAAAATTAAAATTATGAAGACATTAGGTTAAAAACATAGAAGTATGCTGAATGAAAAAAAAGGGAAATCCATTAATATAAGGAAGTATATGGTATAACAAAATACAATCAGAGTAGGAAAATAAAAGGAATATTAAATATGGGTGTGAACAGTATCTAGGAATTGCGTTTTATGTATATGCGTTTTATATATACAATTGTATGGTCGATAATAGTTCTATTTTTAATATAAAGGAATGCATGATTAGGAATGAGAATATAAATAGAAGTATAGGTTTTGTAGAAAAAGTGTACAAATAAATGTAATTAATGATTATTATAAGTGTAATTCTATACATTTAGGGTTTGAATACGACACTAAAACCATTGAAAAGAACGATATGGCCCTCATTTTGAAAATAGCCACTGAGGAAGAAAACTTGATGTTTTCGAAACGCGTTTGGTAATATATTCTGCTACATCTTTTTTCAAGCCAACAGACTGACAACTGTTGAGAATTACCGCTGCAGAAAAGACCTTAATATTACAGCATTATACCAGCACCCGTAAAGATCACACGTGGACGACTACCCGGGCGTCTCTAAACAGCGAGTGCGCAAGCGCTAGAGGAAAGTACTGGGGGTATCGCTGTGAGCAGAAAGCCGGAGTCCAGCTATCCGGCACCCCAGGAGAGAGAGACGCAAGTACTAAACGATCGGTACGGGAGACATCCACAACGGGGACGGAGTCAGGGTGGGGTATAAGGTCTGGTGAGTGTGTGAAAGAACGATAGGTCGTAAGACCGAGTGACATCACAAACACCGATATTGCAGTGATTTCAATCCAGTACTGCAAGGAGCAGGCAAAATAGTGGGCAGCAATACAACATCAGACCCACTTTTGAAATAATATATCAACATCTTGTCATGGACGATTTGAAGTCTGAATACTGACAAATATCGGCTTTTAGCAATATATAAATATAAAATACAGAGTAAATTATATTTCAGGATACTGTGTGAGCTCCACACCTGAAATATTGGAGGGACCGTGATAACCGCATTTATGACCTTTGATATAGCGATTTTTATGTTTTTTATGTCATTGTTTTATGTTTTTATTTTACAATAAAATTACTATTGGTTATATTTGAGCCGACCATTGGGTAATGTTTGTTGTACAATTAGGCTATATTTGGTAATTAGCAGGTCGTGCAATCTCCAGGTGAGCACTTCAACAATTATAGATTGTGTTTAGTTAAAAAAAAAAAGGTGCTTGTAGCCCTTAGAAGGGCTGTTGGTTTCTTTGAGGATGATTCTTGCCTAACCAACATCTAAATTGAGGCCCTAGCACTCTCCCTGACAGACAGCAGCTCTATCCCTAATCTCATGCAGGCGGCGTCTGACGCGAGCAGCGCGGTACCAGATTCTTATATTCCCAGGTCATCTGATCTGGCCAGCCAATCCCTGCTATCGAATTGTAGGGGTCCCACGTGATGCTAGGAGGTACCAAAGACTCTCCTGCATGTTGATTGGCTGAGAAAATGCGCCTAACATGCAGGAAGAGGAACTTGCCATTTCCTCGAGGATCGCGATATGCTCGTCCGAGTATCGAGCATGTACGAATACCCTAATGCTCGAATGAGCACCAAGCTCGGACGAGCATGTTCGCTCATCTCTAGTCAGCATTCAAATGATCCAAATCCATTAAGGAATCACTATCTAGAGGTAAAATAAACTGTGGCTGGATATACTGTGCCAAAATATTTTTTAGCAAACTTATGACTTGGTCATACAAATCTGGTAGAATCGGTAAGTTGGCTTGGAACAGTTTGTTAAACTGATTGAAGAGAGGCAAAACCACTTGAAGAAATAAGAAATAACATTTTACAATTGGCTGCTGCAGTTTGCTACTCATTCTCTCAACCGAGATCAGGCGGTCAGAATCATCACTGGACTGAAAGTACCTTTAGAGTGCATCATACTGATTTAGTATCCGGTTAATACATTCCAGAAGACTTAACCATTTTGTGGAACACAATTGTAAAATTTTCAAGCAAAATGGTTGTGGATGTCTTGACACAGTTGCTCAACAAATTCGGGTATTGCCTTACAAGCATCTGCTGCACATAAAGCAGCTACAGTGCCTTGCGAAAGTATTCGGCCCCCTGGAACTTTTCAACCTTTTGCCACGTTTCAGGCTTCAAACAAAAATATATAACATTTTAAATTTTTGGTGTAGAATCAACAACAAGCGGGTCACAATTGTGAAGTGGAATGAAATTTATTGGATCATTTAAACTTTTTTTGTAATAATAAAACTGAAAAGTGAGGGGTGCAAAATTATTCGGCCCATTTACTTTCAGTTCAGAAAACTCACTCCAGAAGTTCATTGAGGATCTCTGAATGATCCAATGTTGTCCTAAATGACTGATGAAGATAAATAGAATCCACCTGTGTGTAATCAAGTCTCCGTATAAATGCACCTGCTCTGTGATAGTCTCAGGGTTCTGTTTAAAGCACAGAGAGCATCATGAAGACCAAGGAACACACCAGGCAGGTCCATGATACTGTTGTAAAGAAGTTTAAAGCCGGTTTTGGATACCAAAAGATTTCCCAAGCTTTAAACATCCCAAGGAGCACTGTGCAAGCGATCATATTGAAATGGAAGGATTATCAGACCACTGACCACTGACCACCAGGGGTCAGTACAGAGATCTCTCCCATCATCTATTTATCCCGAGGACTGTGACGAGGGGACATCCTCTGCGTCTGGAGGAAAGAAGGTTTGTACATAAACATAGAAGAGGATTCTTTACGGTAAGAGCAGTGAGACTATGGAACTCTCTGCCTGAGGAGGTGGTGATGGTAAGTTCACTAAAAGAGTTCAAGAAGGGCCTGGATGTATTTCTGGAGGGTATTACAGGTTATAGTTACTAGAGAGGGGTTGTTGATCCAGGGAGTTATTCTGATTGCCTGATTGGAGTCGGGAAGGAATTTCCCCCCTAAAGTGAGGAAAATTGGCTTCTACCTCACAGGGGTTTTTTTTTGCCGTCCTCCGGATCAACTTGTAGGAAAACAGGCTGAACTGGATGGACTGGCTGAACTGGCTGAACTGGATGTCTTTTTTTCGGCCTTACAAACTATGTTACTATGTTACTGCAAATCTACCAAGACCCGGCCGTCCCTCTAAACTTTCATCTCAAACAAGGAGAAGACTGATCAGAGATGCAGCCAAGAGGCCCATGATCACTCTGGATGAACTGCAGAGATCTACAGCTGAGGTGGGAGAGTCTGTCCATAGGACAACAATCAGTCAAACACTTCACAAATCTGGCCTTTATGGAAGAGTTTCAAGATGAAAGCCATTTCTCAAAGATATCCATAAAAAGTCTTGTTTACAGTTTGCCACAAGCCACCTGGGAGACACACCAAACATTTGGAAGAAGGTGCTCTGGTCAGATGAAACCAAAATCAAACTTTTTGGAAACAATACAAAATTATATGTTTGGCGTAAAAGCAACACAGCTCATCACCCTAAACACACCATCCCCACTGTCAAACATGGTGGTGGCAGCATCATGGTTTGGGCCTGCTTTTCATTGGCAGGGACAGGGAAGATGGTTAAAATTGATGGGAAGATGGATGGAGCCAAATACAGGACCATTCTGGATGAAAACCTGTTGGAGTCTGCAAAAGACCTGAGACTAGGACAGATTTATCTTCCAACAAGACAATGATCCCAAACATAAAGCAAAATCTACAATAGAATGGTTCAAAAATAAACGTATCCAGGTCTTAGAATGGCCAAGTCAAAGTCCAGACCTGAATCCAATTGAGAATATGTGGAAAGATCTGAAAACTGCTGTTCACAAACGCTCTCCATCCAACCTCAAAGAGCTCAAGCTGTTTTGCAAGGAAGAATGGGCAAGAATTTCAGTCTCTAGATGTGCAAAACTGATAGAGACATACCCCAAGCGACTTGCAGCTGTAATCGCAGCAAGAGGTGGCGCAACAAAGTATTAATGCAAGGGGGATGAATAATTTTGCACGCCCCACTTTTCTGTTTTATTATTATAAAAAGGTTTAACTGATCCAATAAATTTCATTCCACTTCACAATTGTGACCCACTTGTTGTTGATTCTTCACCAAAAATTTAAAACGTTATATCTTTTTGTTTGAAGCCTGAAATGTGGCAAAAGGTTGAAAAGTTCCAGGGGGCCAAATACTTTTGCAAGGCACTGTACATGACATGTGCAATGGATATGAAAGATTGATGGTTGTTCTACTTTAAACCTACTTAAAAGAGAATTTTTGGACCCTATCATGACACTGGCTCTATCAGTTCTTAACGCCATAACATTTTTTATGGGGATTCCATCATCTGTGAAACATTTTTTTATTGCACAATAAATTGAATCTGCTGTACCATCTTTTAAATCTACAAGCCGATACACCTTATATTGCACTTTCCCCAGCTCTTCATCGAAGAATACTACTACAAGAGCCATTTTCTTACATGCTGTTATATTTGTGGATTCGTCTATTAACAAAGTGAAGTGTGTGTCTTTTAATTTAGCGCAAAGACCTTCTCTGGTCTTCTTTCCTAACACATTCCTGATTAACATAGACCCTTTAGTCCTTCCACAGGAAAAATCCTTTGCAATCTTTGAGTCAAAAAACCATTCAGCCACATTACTAGACAGCTCATCCATCAAGCTTAAAGGGGTATTCTCATCTTGGACAATGGGGGCATATCGCTAGGATATGCCCCCATTGTCCTATAGGTGCAGGTCCTGCCGCTGGGACCCGCACCTATATCGAGAACGGGTCCCCCAAAGTGAAGAAGTGCGCACCGCGCAAGCGCGGCCCGCTCTCCATTCACTTCTATGGGGCCGCCGCAAATAGCCGAGCTGGCTCGGCTATCTCCGTCGGCTCCATAGAAATGAATGGGAGCGCACTGCGCATGCACGGCCGCCACTCCCATTCATTTCTATGGAGCCGACGAAGATAGCCGAGCCAGCGCTCGGCTATTTGCGGCGGCCCCATAGAAGTGAATGGAGAGCGGGCCGCGCTTGCGCGTTGCGCACTTCTTCACTTTGGGGGACCCGTTCTCGATATAGGTGCGGGTCCCAGCTGCGGGACCCGCACCTATAGGACAATGGGGGCATATCCTAGAGATATGCCCCCATTGTCCAAGATGAGAATACCTCTTTAAGGGTAAGTTTTGGCTTGCAATAAATCTTGCAATCTTTAACTCACATTCTGTAACTTTTTTCTTGTGGAAAACAATAGCTGGATCTAGTGGCTGTGGTTTACTGACAAAAGATCTAATTCCAAAGGAAGATTTCCTTGAAGCAACTATATTCTTGTGTCTTCCACTGGCAGCATGACTGCGCACATCACGCACTCCACCAAATGATACACTGATAGAGATGAGCGAATCGATTCGTCGATTCGTTGATTCGTATCGAATCCTGGGATTTTTTAGCTGCGAAGCGAATCCGAATATTAGGTGATTCGCTTCGGCTTTGTACGCATTCGCTACGTAGTTTGTCCTATAAATTATACGCTATTTCTACGTATAAGTTTCTGTATACCCTGTTGCGTACAATTTCAATTCAATACTGTTAGTTCATTTATTGTGCGCAAAAGCCCGGGAAGAAAGCGGTCACCTGACCTAATGGGCAGGGCTTGCTCTGATTGG
>ONZH01004277.1:0-18604 GCA_900303285.1 Rhinella marina
CTTCCTGCCTTTTGCGGTCCTACGCATCCCTCAACATCCCCACTGCTTTACCTGCTAGACATGACACTTGGGCCAGGTCGGGTCACTGACATCTCTTAGCGCCAACAATTTGGCCATTTTTAAAGGCTTCTGCATGTGTTTGAGTTGTTTTTACATTTAAAGAAGACATGTTCTGACCACATCTCACACACACACAATGAACAATTAGGGGTGGGGTCTATTTGCTTTCCCCCTTGCCTATGCCATCTGGTGGTTGTCATAGGCAACGGTGATTTTAAGGGTTGCAAGAATTTCATCTTCTTTTTTGTCTAGTTTGGCTTGGGGTCCATGGCAATGTAGAGGAAAGAAGGTTTCCTTGTATGGTCTCACTTTACAGAGAGGTTATATTGTCTTTGGAGTGTATTGTTGAGAGTTGTGATAGCGGCGTAATAGTGCGACTTGGGCGCGTTATATGGCACCCAGACATGCTTCCCCTGCTGTCCCAGTTGCATTCCAGCAGTGTTGGCATCCTTTTCTGAGGTTTCAGGGTGGACTTGGTGACCTCCAAGTGGTCGAATTGAGATTTCCAAGTGGCGAGCATTTTTTTCCCATAGACTTTAATGGGATTCGATATTCGGTCGAATAGTCGAATTTCGCGGTCTATTCGAATCGAATTTCGAACTTTCGAATATTTCACTACTCGCTCATCTCTAATAATTAATAGAAAAACAGCTTACAATGTCCCTTTGTGAGATGAACTGCACAATGGTGAAGTACAAGGTGTCTCAAGCTTATGTTCCTATACAGTATGCTGGGACAGGGCAGGTTTTATCTGTGAAGTCATAGGAAGGTTTTCCTTCACCCAGGGTAAATATTCTGTTCTCTTCCCTATCCTGGCCTGCTTTCCATAACTACTATATGGAATGGCTGCTATGATTGAAGCATCTACTGGACCAACAGAACTATAGGGATATGTTTGCAATACTGAAAACAAAAGGAAACTCCTATATCTCTTAATATTATAAAAATAGTTTCTGTCTGTCTGTCCATCTGTCTGTCTGTCTGTTCTCTATGCGCGACCAAACTACTGGACCGATTTTCGCCAAATTTGGCACACAGGTACATCAGGTGCCCGGGAAGGTTTTAGACCAGATCTCATCTCTCTAGGACATAACGTTCCCGAGATATTCCCAAAATATGACCTGCATTAGCCAATATTAGCCTGACAGCATTGGTTTTAAACCCCAACTGCCATTCTCTGCACAGACACACACAGGGAGGGCAGGTTTCCATAACAACACAGCCAGGTAATTAGCAGCCAGCTGAGGATCTCAGGTATCAATCCAGTCATTTCTATTCAATGCTTTAAAGGGGCAGAGCGCTGTGGATGATACTGCTAAAGGGGTATTCCGGTTACCATAAATATAACTTATGTTTTAGACTAATTTTAGACTATGACCGTTCAGTAGTAAATCTTCCACTGCTACCCATTGCGTGTCCTCATAAATTACCATGGCACCGACCTGTGATTCACACCACTCTCAAAAGAAGGACTTACAATACCTGCTCCAGGTTTCACTAAGCCACACCCTGACTCTGTCAGGCCAAGCCCCCTTCCCCCTCCGCAGCCAATTGGAATTGAAAAAATGAAGGTAAAAATAAACTTCTGTCAACTGCAGGGGTGGGAGGATGAGTTTCTCTCTGCAACAACACACAGAAACATTACATAAAATAGACTAATATTAGACTACTACCGTTCAGTAGTAATAAAAGATGTTTTCTTCCACTAAAAGGACTTAAAAGCAACCCTCCCCAAGGTCCCGCTAAACCACGCCCCCGGTCAGACCTCGCCCTCTCCCACTCGCAGCCAATGGGGATTGAAAAAATGAAGGTAAAAATCAACTTCTGTCAGCTACAGGAATGGGTGGGAAGGAGACTTTCTCTCTGCAATGACACACACACAAACATTAAATGAAATAGATTAAATATACCCGTGCGAAGCAATGTTTTCTTCCACTGCTACCCACTGTGTTTCCTCAAATTACCATGGCATTGACCTATAATTCAGGCCACCCTGAAAAGAAGGACCTATTTCAGAAACATTAAATGAAATAGATTAAATATACCCAGGCGAAGCCGGGTCTTTCTGCTAGTATTGTATAAATATAAATATTTACAGATGCAGTGACCTGGGAAGGGAGAGGGAAAGGACAGGACTGGAGGTCGCGGCAAGGATAGGAATTGTAGTAGTCACAGTAGCAGTCCTCACTCAGATCCTCACTCTGGGAGGGGTGCAACTTTTCTTTTTCTTGGGCACACCCTGGTTTGGGGACTACTGCCTGGTGATAGGTGGAGAGTCCTTGGTGTTATTGGGTTTTGAGGTGTAAGGCAAGGCTGCCTCAAAGTGCTTGTGAGAGAGTCAGTGGTGGGGTTGTGCATATCAACAATGCAAGGCAATGATGAGGCCGGTTTTGGGTGTAACATATCCACTGTCCTTTACCAAGGCAATTTTGGCAGATAACACACAACAGCTATTGCAAAAGTAAGTTTCGTCTTTCCAGGTTACATGCACAGTTTTCCCTGGCTGTATATGAGGGTATAGGCCATAAGCGTCTCTGAGAATATATTTCCAGTTGGTCAAGCAAACTTCCCAATTCAGCCAAGGGGTGCAAAGTCTCTCCTACAATAAATTCTCACTCTCGATAGAGCACTACAATTCCCAGTATGTGTATTATTTTACTGATGGCTAGTCTGTCTCAGTAGTATGGCAGGGAATCAGAAGATTCTCTCCTACCAAAAGCTGTTAAGTTCACAGCCTCAATATGTGATGTTTTGTCCACGCACTGTCCCTTTTGTAATGGCCCTCAACCTTCTTCAAATTTTAATGCTACTTTTGCTCCGAGACTGGCATAGGTTTACAGTAACTTTTCCAGTACCTCTTAGCTTGCAGGGCTGGTGTAATCCTGTCTGACTCTCTCTTAGATACCAGTAACTCACACTAGTTGCTTATACTCAGGCTTCTAACTCCTCAATCCTACAGTTCTTAGCTCAGATTCAGCTTTAAAATGATCTGCACGTGGTCTTGCTTGTAGAGGAGAAGCAGTGTAATTACAACTGCTTATCCCATTCCTTTGAAGTGGAAGCACCTCTTGCTGAAGTGTCTTCAAACAGCTGATTGTCTTGTTAGGGGTGCCGGGAGTAGGACCTCAAACCTCATTACAATATTGATGACCTATCCTGAGATTAAGTCTAAGCACTACACAACCCTGTTAAACTTCAAAACCAGCACCAAAAACCTGAACAAAACCAGAGAAAAACTTTGCAGGCTAACGCATATAAGATTCTGAAGTTAACCACAGCATGTTGATATCCTTGTCACATTCTGCTTTGGAGCCCAGAAGCATGATGTTCTTCTCTATGATATCTCCTCTTTAAATAGAAATAAATGCATACATTGTAATCTTATGTGAAAAGAACAGGTGCCCTTTAAATTCTCTCAAGTACAAGGTCTCTGGTAAAATCCTGCTATTCCTCAGGCTTGCATTTATTACATAATGTGCTAGTTATATAATTGACTCGCACACATTTCCTGCAAACTACAAATATAAAAAGTACAATTCTGCCTGAATTGTGCACTGCGGGTGCATTTGTATTAGTTTATATTCCTAATAAATTACAGAGCGCACTCATAAAAAGAGAAGGAAAAAAAACATTGCATACAACTCCATCTATGAAAAGCATGAAGGTAGAGAAGTTACATTTAATTAGTCATCATAAATTTACTGTCTTATACTGCTGCCCAACAATTTTATTGATCTTTTATTCATGTAATCTGCTGCACAATTTATTAGATCTTTTGATAATGGGATAATAATTAACCTTGTAGATATTTTTTTATTCATGGTATTACATTTTTTTTCTTTCCTTCAGTCTCTGACATCTTTCTCTTGTTCTCCTTCTTCCTTTACCCTATAATAAAAAAGGAAAAGGAAAAAGCAGCAAATACAATACGGATAGAGTTTATAGGTTTATACTTTTCTAGCATTTTTAATATCAAAACTCCATAAGTACAGTATTTAGTAATAGACAAACGTATAAGTTTTATTTGGCCAACCCCTTTAACCCTGCATGTGCCCTTGGACCAGTTGATTATGGGGGACTATAAGAGCATCTATTATGACTGAGAGAGTCAGAGATAGAAAGCATCTTTAAAGGGAGTCTGTCACCTGTTTTTCACCAATATAACTAAGAGCACTGCCCAATAGAAGATTGCAGACACATTCCAAAATATAGACCATGTCATATTCTTGTCCGCAACAGCCAACAAGAATAGGCATTCTCTATGGGGTGTCGGTGGTGTGTGTTCCGCAAATTGCGGAACACACACCGTTTGGCATCCGTGGTATTGCAGATTCGCATTTTTGCGGACCCGCAATACCACGGCCGTCCGAATGGCCCCTTAATCCCTCAGATGCCATGACGAAATGTGATCATGACATCTGGGAGCAGAAAACCTAGGAGTGCTGCTCTTCCGAGGCTATAACAGGTCCCCCTAGTGACAATCATGGGAGCCATTCAATTCATGTGCCAGGATCTGAGGCCTGCCACAGATATGTTGCTATTAAGCCCTGCCTGTGACAGAGTGTTACAGGGCTGAGATTCAGCCATGTTTTCATATTTAAATTTGACACATGGTTGAGTGACTGAAACCACTTTGCCATGTGATTTCATAGTCTTGACCCCCCCTTCCAGTACTTACATCACAAGTACAAGGAATTGAGGGAGGCAGGTGTTAATATACCTGGCCACTGGGGCATGCGAGGGGAGACCAGCTTCCTGTGAGGTCTTAGATGGATGATGACAATACATGCTAAGGCCTCATGCACACGAACGTATTTTGGTTCCGTGTCCGTTCGTTTTTTTTGCGGATAGGATGCGGACCTATTCATTTCAATGGGTCAGCAAAAAATGCGGACAGCACACCATGTGCTATCCGCATCAGTATGTCCGTTCCATAACCCCGCAAAAAAAATAGAACATGTCCTATTCTTGTCCGTTTTGCGGACAAGGATAGGCATTGTTACAATGAATCCGCAAAAAAAAAATGGAAACACGGATGCCATATGGAACATCATCCGTTTTTTTTGCGGATCCACAATTTGAGGACCGCAAAACACATACGGTTGTGTGCATGTAGCCAAAGGCTAAGTATCTTTTGTCTATATTATTAGACTATAGACCAGTTACATAGTGTATGTATACTGATATGACCATGATATTGAAAGTATTTGTATATGTTGTATGTAGTACATTGTAGTCCAGTAAAAGTGTCTTTTATGTTATATCTGCAGAGTTATGTGTTATTCCTGGTGATACCAAGGCACTAGAGATGAGCAAATCGATTCGTCGATTCGTTGATCCGTATCGACTCTTGGGAATTTTTAGATGCAAAGCGAATGCGAATATTAGGTGATTCGCTTTGGCTTTGTACGCATTCTCTATGTAGTTTGTCCTATTAATTATACACTATTGCTATGTATAAGTTACTCTATACGCTGTTGTGTACGAATTCAATTCATTAGCGATACAGACTCCTCCCTGGTAGTTCCCCCCTCTTCTCCAGTGCGCAAGGAAGACGAGGCAACTCAGGGAATTAAGATGGCGAGACAGCGAGGCCCTGACTGGGGAGGCATGGTGTGGGGCACCGTCCCCTATGAGGAGAAGGAACCGGAGGATATCTACGTCTCTCAATATGTCCGGCAGCCTAAGAAGTCGGTTGAGGTGCCTGCTGAGGTGTTCACTCCGCTGGCTGACACGGTGGAGGCGGCAGGAGTTCCCGCTGAAGGACTACTCCCTTCGGCAAAATTCAAAGGTTCCCGAGGCTGTCACACGGAACACCCTGACCCTCTGGGAATACAAAAGGTTGGTAGAGGAGTGGGTTGTGCAGGTTTTGTAACACCCACGGTCCGGTGACCCTAAGCTGGAGCGCAGAAGGGGTACCATTATTTGGTTCAGTGTGGAACGGGGAGTAGGTTTTATCGGCGATGAGGAGACGGCGGAAGAATTATACGTAAACCGCCATCCTGTAAAGCGGCCATATCTTCCGCCTGTCCACCACAATCTCCATGCAGGGGATTATCTGCAGTATACCCCCATGAAGAGCCTCCAAGGCCCCTTTGCTACTGGGGTGAAACTCCTTAAGCGACCAGCTACTCCTGCAGCGCCCCCGGAAGACTGGATTGAGGAGGCCCAGGCCGCAGAAGAGGCTCGGTGTTCCCATCTGACCAATGATGGGACTCTGCGATCTGAGGAGAAATCCCAAGCTCAGCTGGAACCCTTGATACCAGATTTGCCACCGCCGCCGATCCTTCATGTGGGACAGATGACCACCAACAGTTTTGTGTACCAGCCATCGGTGGTACAATACCAACTGCCATGGCAGGTGCAGGCCACACAGTCCGTCGCTCCGCGGAAGACCATTACCAGAGCCCTTACAGCCGGAGATTCTGTCACCTTGTATGCCGGCGGGAGGATCTGGCCACGGCCCTTGCCAGTGTGACGGCCTGGTCACTACCAAGACCATCCCTGAGAGGTCGTGGGGGTCTGCTGCCGCAGCCAATGTCACATTCATGAGGCAGGAGCGCCCTCTCATGTCTTTTAGCTCCAGCAGCAGTGAAGAGGACCTGCTGGCCCTTAAGTAAGGAATCGGATCCTGCAGCTTTTATGGGAGCCACAACGTGGACTTAACCTGAAGGGTGAGCACTAGTTGGCGTTTATTTTTATTTTTGTTGCCCTGCGTTTGTCCTCACCCAGATGGACATGGATTGTCAGGACTCCCCCCATAAAAAAAAAAGTTTTAACCAAGTTGCGCATACGTGCGCCTCATCCCTTTTTTTCCCCTTTTTCGGGTTATTGGGGAGCCCCTTGAAAGAGGGTTTTTTAAGGAACCTTTGCTGCTATTTTTTTACCCATTTGGATTACAATTTTACCTATGTGGATTACAAATTGCAACTGAGTTTGGGACTCTGTTCCAGTTGTATGACAAGCGTCAGAAGAAAAGAGACTTAAACGTGTCTGTGAGCAGACTAGGTAGGTGATATTTAAAATGTTTACATTATACCTATAATGTATTTGAACTATATTGTTTGCACTGGATTGTTTGCACTAATGCTTTTACCTTTCAGCAACGTTTTCAAGTATGTTGCCCATTGTGTGTATTTCTTTACAGGTACCGCAATGGGTCCTCATATTCACTTTATTGTATGGTGGATGGTTGTAGTATGCACTTAGCCGGATAGACAGCACCTTACTTGTTCTACCTCAAATATACATACTGCCTCTGAGGGCGATTTCAGATCTGACCATTTACGCTGGATCTGGCCCGGGGTCCACAAGGTGTCGAAACGATGGCGCAAGCCTCGGATCACCTGCTGGATCACCTCCTTTTTATGCTGGTCCGGGTGGCGGTGTGTGCCATCGTAAATCGTAATCCTGGCGGGTCCATCAGCCGGACTATGTATTTCAGCTGTGCAGCAGAGCTAAATGATGAGGATCGCCTGGATGCCATTTTCGAATATTCGAATATAATATATGAGAAGTGCACGCCGCGACCTCTCATCGTACATGCCTGCGTATTACGTAATCGCGTATAAAAGTAGTACACTGAGCATTCGTAAGCTATTTGTATGCTCATGCGTACGTCTTCTAAGAAGTTGCGTACATTTTTTAAATGAATGTTCGTTATTAGTGAGCGAATGGTCACTAATAGCACATAATAACGTATATTTTGTACGCAAATACAACAAATATATTCGTCGAATATACGAATCTTAGGAAAACTTTGGCGAATGTTCGGCGAATAATTTTTTGAATCATTCGCTCATCTCTACAAGGCACCATACTGTAGCTGTGGTATAAACTGTGAATAATCCCACGAGCTAGGGGGAAAAGGGGAATATTGACTGTTGTCTTCTGATAATTGGTAATAGTTCACCCTTTTCACACCAGTAAATTGAGATATTGCTGTTGGTAACTATTATTATTAATAAGCAATATCTATCCTCTTTCAATGGAGGTCCAGGTATGAGACAATATTAATTATTAATATTCAGTATTGATATTAATAATAATATTTCTAGCCTTTTTCACAGGGTTTCATAGGAACATAGTCAATTTCTCATAGACTTCAAAGCAAATGTATGGGAGTCTATGTTAGAAACGTTCTGATGATCTCATATTCAAGTTCCCTAGGGATACTTTTAAAAAGTGTGTATATATATATATATATATATATATATATATATATTCTAATCTCCTCCCACGTAGCCCATAATTAAAATAAATGAACAATTAAAAAAAAACAGTAAAGACGTTGATGTGTCCTAAAACGCTTGAGCTAATAAAATATAACAATATGTGTCCCATATAGTGAACCAAGTAATGGAAAAAAGAAATCAAAATGGCCAATTTGACTTTTTTTCATCAGCTCACCTCCCCAAAAAATGTAATAAAAAGTGATCAAAACTTCATACATACCCCACAATGGTATCACTGAAAATTACAGATCACTGCACAAAGAATTAGCCCTAACACAGCTCCATGGACAAAGATATGAAAAAAAAATTATGGGGGTCAGATTGTGGCGATACAAAAAAAATATAAATTTTTTTCAAAGTTCTTATTTTTTTTTAAATATAAAAACACACGAAAAACTATACAAATGTGGTATCACAGTAATCTTTCTGACCCAGAAAATGAAAAGCCCATATTTACTGTATAGGGAATGCCATAAAAATAAAATTCTCAAAACTGTGGCAACAGTAAATGGTGCAACTAGAAAGTACAAGTTGACCCGCAAAAACAAGCCCTCATATGACTTGAATGCGAAAAAAAAAAAATCTCTAGGACAGAAGGGAGTGAAAAATGAAAACGCAAAAAAAAAAAAAACAGTAAATTGACCTTTCTTGAAAGGGTTTAAACATTCTGATGCGCTCATTCATGTTCCTTTTATGAAAGTTATCTCTATACTCGTTGTCGGAGTTCCTGTGTCTGCTTTCACTGTATTCCGTATCTCTCCAATTCTCAATTTCTGACAGGTTTAAATATTTCAGTCCAATTTAATTTTAACACATTCATACAAGAACTAATCAGGTAATTTTACAAAATTCTTAAATTTCCACCCAAAGTTCTTATGTCGAAAGTTCACTTCTTTCCTCTCCCACATGCCAGGTGAAGCTTGCTGGCAGCTGATAATAATGCAGAGCTATTCCCTTTTGCTTTGATGTGGTGCCTTTGAAGTTCAATAGAATGCATGAATAGATGGACATTCTCTGGCCCATACCTTAGAAGCGTACAGTTCCATATATGAACAGTGGAAACAGATCTTCTGTCTCTCTAAAGACCTGAAATAAATCGTCATGCATGACTTTATACAGTTTTTTTTGCAGGTGCCAGAATTAGAATTCTATGAGAACCCTGTGCATATGTGCTTTATATTAGATAAAGTCGATGCAAAAAGTGGATTTGAAGAGCCTGCTGGTACTGTAAATACAATTCAACAAGTGCCAAATAAATGGCTGCACTAAGGTACTAGTGTGACAGTGTGCAACATATGGACAGAAAACCAGTAAACTAATGTATTTTTTTCTGAGAATAGAATTGTCTTGTTGATTTGTCCATAAAAATTGTCTTTTTGTTCTACTAAAAGAAAGTTCTGCGCCATCAAACAAATTTTATTCTTCTCTATAAAGGGTATGCAAATTAGCTCTTAGCAAGCCCTGCCTCTAATGCTACCAGATGTAAGGTAGCTATCCAATAAGTCAATGTTCGACTATTTAAAAGGCCTTGAGATATGACATAGATAATAATTAAGCCAGCACCTCATCTGCAGATGCGGAGCAATCGCCCAAAAACAGCTGATGAGGTGCTGGCTTATTTAATATCCATGTCATGTCTCAAGGCCTTCTAAATGGTTGAACATTTACTTATAGGATAACTACCTTACATCTGGTTGAGTTACACGCAGAGCTTGCAAAGAGCTGATTTGCATACCTTTTCCCCAGAATTCCAAAGGAGCGTTGTTTGGCCTGTAAGACTCCTCACGCTTTTCAAGGTGCTCTCCATAAGAAGATATTGCATTCCCCATATTCTTCTCTATAGCCATCAAACTTCTGGCTAACTGTTCTTAAAACATGTTGTAATGGGGAGTTGGTGGCGCACTCCCTCCCTGCAGCGTTGCGGGTCTCCCGCTAATGTAATGTAATAAGGATGCAGCCTGCGTCCTCGTCTCCACGGTGATTAGAAGGCAGGGAGGACCCGGCGACGGGTGCTCCCCTGCGCGGCCGGCGTCCTCCATCCCCTAGGCAATGAGCAGACGGAAAATGAGAGCGCTGGCGAGGATAGCCAGTGGTCAAATGCGCTGGCTACATCTCGTAACCTACTTGTAGGCCTATTTAAACAGGCCTGTGATTAGTCTCATAACCTTCACCAGCGTTTGATTGTATTGTGACTTCAGTATTTGACCTCGGCTTTAACTTGTCCTCGTCCTTGCATCTTCCTTTGTACTACGTTACCTCTCGGATTCTGACCTCGGCTTGTGTTTGCTCCAGTTTTATCCCTCAGTATTGATGGGACCTCCTGGCTTTTGACCTTGGTTTGACGGTATTCTATTTTCCGTGTGTTCAGTTTTTTGTCTGTTGTTTTCTCCCGTTGTTGCCCTCCCTGTACGCCCCAGCACGTACATAAGTTAGGGACTGCCATCCAGTTGTACACCGTCGGTTAGGACAGACTGTCCAAGTATGCAGGGACAGTGGTGTTGATCTCAGGGCTGTACTATTCCCTGAACCTCGACACATGTATCTTCATTTTCCAAATGTCCATAAAATTGTCTAGTTATCTGAATGACTATGCATTTCTCCAGCACATAGCCTGATCCCTGACATCATGGACTTCTGGAGAGGCAGACTGGTGGCTGAAATTGGACCTCTTTGCTATCACTATACTGCCTTGTCCAGCCTCCAGCATACTCTTAGGGTATTCAGCAAATCACACCCAAGCAGATAAAATTGTGCAAAACATTAACTTTAGGCCCATGGATCTGGGAAAATATCCACACATCTTCGCCTGATGACAAAGAATAGATCTGCCATTTTTGACAGTGGCTATTTATAACCAGCCCAATGATGCAACTGCTCCTGTGTTCCTGTTCATTGTGTTCCATACTGTACTGATGCTGATGCTCCCCTTCCTGCCACTACTACTGCCCCTAAATGGTTGTGTATCTCTTTCCTTGACAGTGAGGTTCTTCAAGGCACTGCTGCTTCCATAAAAAATGGAATTGGGCACTTGCTCAGAACAAGGGACTGCTTTTTCTGATATTTCAATGAGTAGAAACACCAGCAGGTATCTACTGCAATATGGGATAAATTATGGAATGTTAAAAAAAAATAAAAAAAAAATAGCATAACAAATCCAATAAAACAGGCTGTTAACACTGTCAACCATATAGCATATATATCAGAGTCACTCTGACTTTATTTACTATTACTGTCATTGTGTTAAACAGCTTGAAAGGGGAGGAGGGAGAAAAAAATTGAGAAAAATAAAAACAAGAGAGAAAGACAAGAGAGAAAAATATTAGTCGTATATACCTTTTCATGGTGTTTTTTTATGTTGGTTTTACATGTTTGTCAATAAAGATATACTGTATATTTCTGCATTATTTTAGGAAGCAGTATGCTAATTTGTGATCTGTCAGTGTTTGTTGTATTCAATTTGCACCTACAATTATATTGTTTATATTGGGCCCTTCTGGATAGGTGTTTCTTGTAACTGTTTCCAGTAACAACCAACATAATTGTGAATTTAGCTCTTCATTTATGTATAATACACATTTTAACGCAGTATCAGTATAAGGGCTCATGCACACGACTGGTGCCGGCCCATGCTCATATTGCGGCCCGCAATACACAGGCACAGACCGTGTGCAGCCCGCATCATGGATCGCGGACCCATTCACTTCAATGGGTCTGCAATCCGGGAGATGCAGAGCGGAGGCACGGATTGGAACTCCACAGAAGCACTACGGTGTGCTTCCGTGGTGCTTCTGGCCGTGGCTCTGCACCGCAAAAAAGTAGCGTATGCACTACTTTTTTGCGGTGCGGACCGTCAGATGCGGATCGCGGACCCTGCGATCCGAATCCTGCTGCCCCACTGTCAGTGCCCGTGCATTGTGGACCGCAAATTACAGTCCACAGCACGGGCACTGACTGTACACGTTCGTGTGCATGAGCCCTAAGAGTGGTTTCTAGTGTTGAGTAAAGCATTTGAAGAGGAATTTGGTCCGAAGTTTTGGAAAAGTTTGAATCGCCACAATTCTAAATTTCTTTGCACTTTGTGGTAGATTTTCCTAAAATGGTGGCTGCAAATGTTACAAATTGAAAGTAAGAAGCCCGGGAACGCAAGATCACCTATAATGCCGTGCAGCCAGCCAGTCCGCAGACAGTCATCCCCTGTGATGTCACTGCCCTATAAACACTCATCTCGTGCAGTCTCTGCCATTGTCACATCAGCTAAGCATAGGGAAAGACTTGGCAAGCGTTCTAGGGACAGTATTGCTGAAAGTGATTACTAAAAGAATATTGGAGAGGGAGAGTGCAGGGATACTTATTCTGCATCAGATTTATTTATTCCTACCTTCACTTATTCCTACGTCTGCCATAAAATAAGATATGTAATTCAATACCAATAAAATGGAAGCCTTTAATTTACTAATGTCAGCGTGCCAACCAACACGTGCGACTAAGTCTTAATGATGACCATCCTCATTTTTTGCTGGCTTTACTTCCTCCATATCATCCTTCAATGTTTCTATGTCCTAGAAAAGTCAGCAAGATGCGAGTAGGAGAAGCTAGATGTTCCTGATGACATATTCTCATTGATATTAGATGATGTGGAAAAGGAGGAAAAGTAGATAGCAGAAGAAGGGTTCCCATCTGAAGGGTAGAAAAGTGCTGAGGTTGGAGCTTATACATATTCAGTGTTTAACGTCAAATAATCTACAGGAGATTGCAGGCAAGAACAGCAATAATATGCATTTTGTGCCCCCACCTAACCAGCCAAACCCCATACCAACAGTCCCTGTTTAATGCAGTGTGGCCATTAACAATGAAGACAGACTACAGTGGGGTCTTTATTATTAAATGAAAGGTAATTGGCAGCGCTTTTCTTCACCGCAGCATGGACGCAACCCACCGACAGCACCATGTGCGGTATGCCTGATTTATAGTGATCCAAGACAAATGAATCCAGAATGAATCGAATTTCTTGGGGAACTATAACAAATCTACTGATTCAAATTTTTCAAAACTTTGCTAATCTCTACGGTTTTTGCTCAGAATTTTGCTTTGCTCATTTGTGATGCTTTTTTCTCAGGCATTAACAGTTTTTCTATAGGTATGACTTTTTTCAGCCATTTTTCCATAGGCTCCTATATTCTCTGATTAAACATGGGACTAAAAATATGTGTACAGTATAACACCCAAATACATAGGAAAAAAT
Source organism: Rhinella marina (assembly GCA_900303285.1). Taxonomy (NCBI): domain Eukaryota; kingdom Metazoa; phylum Chordata; class Amphibia; order Anura; family Bufonidae; genus Rhinella; species Rhinella marina. Next base: position 13,537 of record ONZH01004277.1, read on the forward strand.
GTATGAAAATCACAGCATTTTTTTTCCATGAAAAAAAAAAACACCACAAAAAAGTGTGTGAAATAAGCCTAAGAGACGTAACGCAATGAATATTGAAAGTTGAGAAACATTTTATATAGATTGCAAGTGGTTCCACCTTTTCCTTCCTGTGTATGAACCATGTAGTCGTGGTAATCTAAAATGTAACATTATTGTTAGAGATGAGCGAGTAGTGAAATATTCGAAAGTTCGAAATTCGATTCGAATAGACCGCGAAATTCGACTATTCGACCGAATATCGAATCCCATTAAAGTCTATGGGAAAAAAATGCTCGCCACTTGGAAATCTCAATTCGACCACTTGGAGGTCACCAAGTCCACCCTGAAACCTCAGAAAAGGATGCCAACACTGCTGGAATGCAACTGGGACAGCAGGGGAAGCATGTCTGGGTGCATATAACGCGCCCAAGTCGCACTATTACGCCACTATCACAGCCTCTCAACAATACACTCCAAAGACAATGTAACCTCTCTGTAAAGTGAGACCATACAAGGAAACCTTCTTTCCTCTACATTGCCATGGACCCCAAGCCAAACTAGACAAAAAAGAAGATAAAATTCTGCACCCCTTAAAATCACGTTGCCTATGACAACCACAGATGGCAAATAGACCCAACCCTAATTGTCATTGTGTGTGTGTGTGAGATGTGGTCAGACATGTCTTCTTTAACATGTAAAAACAACTCAAACACATGCAGAAGCCTTAAAATGCCCAAATTGTTGGCGCTTGAGATGTCAGTGACCCGACCTGGCCCAGTGTCATGTCTAGCAGGTAAAGCAGTGGGGATGTTGAGGGATGCATAGGACCGCAAAAGGCAGGAAGAGGCCGTGGGCTGGCCAGAGGCTCATGGAGAAGGCAGGCTAGAGCCCGCAGGGCCGCATCTCTTCCCTATAACAGGCCCCCACACAAAGCTCTCCCATCGAGGGCTCTTAGGTCCTTGTTGTGAAAATATTTTAATGAGTGCGCAAAGTTAGCTTGAGGTGAGCCCTCGAAAAAATTATATGGAGGCCCAAGAGGTGAGCCCTCGAAAAAATTATGTGGAGGCCCAAGAGGTGAGACCTCGATAAAATTATGTGGAGGCCAAAGAGGTGAGACCTCTTAAAAATTATGTGGAGGCCCAAGAGGTGAGACCTCGATAAAATTATGTGGCGGCCCAAGAGGTGAGACCTCTTAAAAATTTTGTGGAGGCCCAAGAGGTGAGACCTCAATAAAATTATGTGGCGGCCCAAGAGGTGAGACCTCTTAAAAATTATGTGGCGGCCCAAGAGGTGAGACCTCTTAAAAATTATGTGGCGGCCCAAGAGGTGAGACCTCTTAAAAATTATTGTGGCGGCCCAAGAGGTGAGACCTCTTAAAAATTATGTGGAGGCCCAGAGGTGAGACCTCTTAAAAATTATGTGGAGGCCCAAGAGGTGAGACCTCTTAAAAATTATGTGGAGGCCCAAGAGGTGAGACCTCTTAAAAATTATGTGGGGCCCAAGAGGTGAGACCTCTTAAAAATTATGTGGAGGCCCAAGAGGTGAGACCTCTTAAAAAATTATGTGGAGGCCAAGAGGTGAGACCTCGATAAAAATTATGTGGAGGCCCAAGAGGGTGAGACCTCGATAAAATTATGTGGCGGCCCAAGAGGTGAGACCTCTTAAAATTATGTGGCGGCCCAAGAGGTGAGACCTCGATAAAATTATGTGGAGGCCCAAGAGGTGAGACCTCTTAAAAATTATGTGGCGGCCCAAGAGGTGAGACCTCTTAAAAATTATGTGGAGGCCCAAGAGGTGAGACCTCTTAAAATTATGTGGAGGCCCAAGAGGTGAGACCTCTTAAAAATTATGTGGAGGCCCAAGAGGTGAGACCTCTTAAAAAATTATGTGGAGGCCCAAAGAGGTGAGACCTCTTAAAAATTATGTGGAGGCCCAAAGAGGTGAGACCTCTTAAAATTATGGAGGCCAAGGGAACCTTTAAATTATGTGGCAGGCCCAAGAGGTGAGACCTCTTAAAAATTATGTGGGGGCCCAAGAGGTGAGACCTCTTAAAAATTATGTGGAGGCCCAAGAGGGAGACCTCTTAAAATTATGTGGCGGCCCAAGAGGTGAGACCTCTTAAAAATTATGTGGGGCCCAAGAGGTGAGACCTCGATAAAATTATGTGGAGGCCCAAGAGGTGAGACCTCTTAAAAATTATGTGGCGGCCCAAGAGGTGAGACCTTCTTAAAAATTTTGTGGAGGCCCAAGAGGTGAGACTCTTAAAAATTATGTGGAGGCCCAAGAGGTGAGACCTCGATAAAAATTATGTGGCGGCCCAAGAGGTGAGACCTCTTAAAAATTTGTGGAGGCCCAAAGAGGTGAGACCTCTTAAAAATTATGTGGAGGCCCAAGAGGTGAGACCTCTTAAAAATTATGTGGAGGCCCAAGAGGTGAGACCTCGATAAAATTATGTGGAGGCCCAAGAGGTGAGACCTCTTAAAAATTATGTGGAGGCCAAGAGGTGAGACCTCTTAAAAATTATGTGGAGCCCAAGAGGTGAGACCTCTTAAAAATTATGTGGCGGCCCAAGAGGTGAGACCTCTTAAAAATTTTGTGGAGGCCCAAGAGGTGAGCCATAAATATATAAATGTTTTTATTTACGGAGCAATTCTACGGCGGTTAAGGAGGAGGAGGAGGAGGTGGAGGAGGAAATGGCACTTCATACAGATGGCACTTCACTTTTGGCTGCTTTCCACTGTTGGAGAAGCAAAGTCCGGGTCAATCCACTTGCTGTTCATTTTGATTAGCGTCAGCCTGTCGGCACTGTCGGTTGACAGGCGGCTGCGCTTATCGGTTATAATGCCCCGGGCTGCGCTGAACACCCTTTCTGATAGCACGCTGGCGGCAGGGCAGGCAAGCACCTCCAAGGCGTACAGGGACAGTTCCAGCCACGTGTCCAACTTGGAGACCCAGTAAGTGTAGGACGCCGAGGGATCGGGGAGGACAGGGGTACGGTCTGCCAGGTACTCCCGCAACATCCGCCGATACTTGTCCCTCCTGCTGATAGCGGGCCCCGCAGTGATGGAAGTTGCACGAGGGGGTGCCATGAACGTGTCCCACACCTTGGAGAGTGTTCCCTGGTGGCTGTGGGCCTGATCGATGTTGTGGGACTCTGGGAGACCCTCTCCTCTCTGCCGCCAGCGATGGTGGGTGGGAAAATCTCCATCATGTTCTGCACGAGTTCCCTCTGGTGTTCCAGCAATCGATTTGTCCTCTCCTCTACCGGAATAAAAGAGGAGACGTTATCTTTATACCGGGGGTCCAGGATTGCGAAGACCCAGTACAGTTTGTTCTCCACTATCCGGACAACACGTGTGTCCCGGGAAAAGCAGCCCAGCATGAAGTCAGCAATGTGTGCCAGACTCTGAATAGGCATGACCTCACTGCCCCCACCAGAAGGATCACTTGCCATTTCCTCCTCTTCCTCTTCCGCCACCTCTCCGCCCCATCCGCGCTGAACCAATGGGACGCACACAGCCTGACTGCTACCCTCGCCGCAAGCATCCTCCTCCTCTTCCACAGCCACCTCCACGTCGTCCTCCTCCTCATCCTCCTCCTCCTGCAACTGCCACCGTGAAGCAGACAAAAGTGTGGACTGACTGTGTAGCTCCGTTGCGCCTCCTCCAACCCCCGTCTCCTCTGCGTGCAATGCGTTCTCCCTTATTGCGATGAGGGATTCTTTAAGGACGCCTAGGAGCGGGATGGTTACGCTCACTATAGCGTCCTCGCTGCTGACCTTCTTGGTGGACTCCTCAAAGATACGCAGTACATCGCATATGTCTGCCATCCATGGCCACTCGTGGTTGGCAAACTGAGGGAGCTGAGTTGGAGGCACGCGTGGATTCATAATCTGGTACTCCATCAATGCTCTCTGCTGCTCACACACCCTGGCCAACATGGAATAGGTGGAATTCCAGCGAGTCGGCAGGTCGCACAACAGCCGATGTTCAGGCAAATGGAGGCGTTGCTGGAGTTTTTTTTAAGCTAGCAGCAGCTACAGTTGACTTCCGAAAGTGAGCGCACAAGCGCCGCACTTTCACCAGTAACTCTGCCAGGTTGGGGTAAGTCTTTAGAAATTTTTGGACTACCAGATTAAAAACGTGGGCCAGGCATGGTACGTGATTGAGTTCGGCAAGCTCCAGAGCCGCCACCAGGTTACGGCCGTTATCGCACACGACCATGCCTGGTCCTAGCTGCAGCGGCGACAGCCACATCTCCGTCTGCTGCAATATGGCGTCCCTCACCTCTGGGGTGCTGTGCTTCCTGTCGCCCAAGCTGATGAGCTTAAGCACCGCCTGCTGACGTCTCCCCGCACCAGTGCTGCAACGCTTCCAGCTAGCGGCTGAGGGCGATGTTAAGGCAGAGGAGGAGGAGGAGGGGGTTTATCAGAACCCATGCTGGCAATCTTGGGCGGGGGTGGTAGGTAGGCCGTCTCTGTTTGCGACCCCGTCCCCGCTTCCACTACATTCACCCAGTGTGCCGTCAAAGAGATGTATCGTCCCTGGCCGCAAGCGCTTGTCCACGAGTCGGTGGTCAAGTGGACCTTTGCGCTGACTGCGTACCTCAGGGCCCGCCTGATGTTACGCGACACGTGCTGGTGCAGGGCGGGGACGGCACTCCGGGAAAAGTAGTGGCGGCTGGGGACGGAATAGCGAGGTGCGGCAGCCGCCATCAGGTCGTGGAAGGCTTGCGTCTCCACAAGCCTAAACGGCAACATCTCCAGGGCCAGCAGTTTGGAGATGTGGCAGTTTAAGGCTTGGGGGTGACTCGAGGCGTACTTCCGCCTGCGGTCGAACGCCTGCGAGATGGACAGTTGTTGGGACGAGGAGTGTGAAGGTGCAGGCGAAGAGGCGGGGGAAGGGGAGGCTGAAGGAGAAGGCCCCAAAGTAGCCGAGGCAGAGGCAGATGTGGAGGTGTCCTGGCTGGAGGTCTGGACCGCAGTGGCAGCACACAACAAAGGGGAAGAGGCAGTGGCAGCAAGACCGGGCGCAGGTTGTATTGCGTTTGC
>ONZH01004278.1:0-31577 GCA_900303285.1 Rhinella marina
GGGTACATACGCTTTTTTGATCGCCTGCTATTACACTTTTTGTAAGGGAAGGTGACCAAAAAATGTCTGTTTTGGCACAGTTTTTTTTTTCTCTACTGCGTTCACCTGGCGGGGTGGATGACGTGATATTTTTATAGAGCCGGTCGATACGGACACGGCGATACCTAATATGTTTACCTTTCTTTTTTACCTTTTTTTTACAATTTTTTTTTAACTTTTTTGGAAAATGGCATTTTTTTTTTTTTTAACTTTTATTATTATTAAACAGCAGCACACCTAGGAGCTGTTTTCCTGCAGAATAAAAGTGCTTTTCCTGGACATGGAATAAAGGCACAAAGTGCACATAGGTATGTCTGGGATGTGTGCGCAATCTTCTGTGGGGCAGTGCTCTTAGTTATATTGGTGAAAATGAGGTGACAGACTCCCTTTAAAGAGACCCTGTCACCACGGAGTATACTAAGTTACATCATAGTAGGTAGGAGATACAAATAATTAAACAAGATACCTTTGGAAGCATAACGACAGTGAATTCTGTCATTATGTTATGAGAGAAAACAGCTCCTAGGAGCGGCCAGCTTGTGACTGGCAGCTGAGCGTGCTGTGTGCATACAAGCCCCGCCCCCACACTTTAGGCCTGTGAGCTCTGTGTCACAGCAGTTAGAGCCTCCTATCAGTGTCACCACTCACAGCTGCCCCTGTATATAACCGCATGATAACTCAGATAGGCTTACATATACTGAATAAGTGGCCCTATCATGTGTAATATTGTGCTGCTAGTCTCCTGTATTTGAGGCAGGCAATTTATTCTGTGTATCTAAGCCTATAATGTATAATGCTATGCTGCACAGGAAATGTATCTGCTACAGTATCACCCTCGACAGGCTTAGATACACTGGCTTATTAGCACAGCATCACACATTATAGGTCGAGACACTGGATAAAAATTACTGTCTCAAAAATCATGGGATCAGATACATTAGCACATTATCACTCACGATAGTTCTGGTGTATCTAAACCTAGTATTTGTGCTTAGATTTTCTCCAAAATTATATATATATATACACACACACACATATACAGGGTATATATACACACACACATATACATGGTATATATACACACATATACAGGGTATATATACACACATACATACATACACACACATACAGGGTATATATACACACACATACATACACACATATACAGGGTATACACTCACCGGCCACTTTATTAGGTACACCTGTCCAACTGCTCGTTAACACTTAATTTCTAATCAGCCAATCACATGGCGGCAACTCAGTGCATTTAGGCATGTAGACATGGTCAAGACAATCTCCTGCATTTCAAACCGAGCATCAGTATGGGGAAGAAAGGTGATTTGAGTGCCTTTGAACGTGGCATGGTTGTTGGTGCCAGAAGGGCTGGTCTGAGTATTTCAGAAACTGCTGATCTACTGGGATTTTCACGCACAACCATCTCTAGGGTTTACAGAGAATGGTCCGAAAAAGAAAAAACATCCAGTGAGCGGCAGTTCTGTGGGCGGAAATGCCTTGTTGATGCCAGAGGTCAGAGGAGAATGGGCAGACTGGTTCGAGCTGATAGAAAGGCAACAGTGACTCAAATTGCCACCCATTACAACCAAGGTAGGCAGAAGAGCATCTCTGAACGCACAGTACGTCGAACTTTGAGGCAGATGGGCTACAGCAGCAGAAGACCACACCGGGTGCCACTCCTTTCAGCTAAGAACAGGAAACTGAGGCTACAATTTGCACAAGCTCATCGAAATTGGACAGTAGAAGATTGGAAAAACGTTGCCTGGTCTGATGAGTCTCGATTTCTGCTGCGACATTCGGATGGTAGGGTCAGAATTTGGCATCAACAACATGAAAGCATGGATCCATCCTGCCTTGTATCAACGGTTCAAGCTGGTGGTGGTGGTGTCATGGTGTGGGGAATATTTTCTTGGCACTCTTTGGGCCCCTTGGTACCAATTGAGCATCGTTGCAACGCCACAGCTTACCTGAGTATTGTTGCTGACCATGTCCATCCCTTTATGACCACAATGTACCCAACATCTGATGGCTACTTTCAGCAGGATAATGCGCCATGTCATAAAGCTGGAATCATCTCAGACTGGTTTCTTGAACATGACAATGAGTTCACTGTACTCAAATGGCCTCCACAGTCACCAGATCTCAATCCAATAGAGCATCTTTGGGATGTGGTGGAACGGGAGATTCGCATCATGGATGTGCAGCCGACAAATCTGCGGCAACTGTGTGATGCCATCATGTCAATATGGACCAAAATCTCTGAGGAATGCTTCCAGCACCTTGTTGAATCTATGCCACGAAGAATTGAGGCAGTTCTGAAGGCAAAAGGGGGTCCAACCCGTTACTAGCATGGTATACCTAATAAAGTGGCCGGTGAGTGTATATACACACACGCATACACACATATACAGGGTATATATACACACACGCATACACACATATACAGGGTATATATACACACACGCATACACACATATACAGGGTATATATACACACACGCATACACACATATACAGGGTATATATACACACACACATATACAGGGTATATATACACACATACATACAAAGGGTATATATACACATACATACACAGGGTATATATACACATACATACATACATACATACATACACACACACATACACATATACAGGGTATATATATACACACACATACATACACACATATACAGGGTATATATACACATACACACATATACAGGGTATATATACACACACACACATACACACATATACAGGGTATATATACAGTCATGGCCAAAGTTTTGAGAATGACACAAAAAAAATAAAATATATATATATATATATATATATATATATATATATATATATATATATATATACATGATCTGCTGCCCTCTGGTTTTTATGTGTGTTTGTCAGATGTTTTTATCACATACAGAAATATAATTGCAATCATATTATGAGTAACAAAAGCTTATATTGACAGTTAGAATGAGTTAATGCAGCAAGTCAATATTTGCAGTGTTGACCCTTCTTCTTCAGGACCTCTGCAATTCTCCCTGACATGCTCTCAATCAACTTCTGGACCAAATCCTGACTGATAGCAGTCCATTCTTGCACAATCAATGCTTGCATTTTGTCAGAATTTGTAGGTTTTTGTTTGTCCACCCGTCTCTTGATGATTGACCACAAGTTCTCAATGGGATTAAGATCTGGGGAGTTTCCAGGCCATGGACCCAAAATCTCTATGTTTTGTTCCCTGAGCCATTTAGTTATCACCTTTGCTTTATGGCAAGGTGCTCCATCATGCTGGAAAAGGCATTGTTGATCGCCAAACTGCTCTTGGACGGTTGGGAGAAGTTGCTATCGGAGGACATTCTGGTACCATTCTTTATTCATGGCTGTGTTTTTAGGCAAGACTGTGAGAGAGCCGATTCCCTTGGCTGAGAAGCAACCCCACACATGAATGGTTTCAGGATGCTTTACAGTTGGCATGAGACAAGACTGGTGGTAGCGCTCACTTCGTCTTCTCCGAATAAGCTGTTTTCCAGATGTCCCAAACAATCGAAAAGGGGATTCATCAGAGAAAATGACTTTACCCCAGTCCTCAGCAGTACACTCCCTGTACCTTTTGCAGAATATCAGTCTGTCCCTGATGTTTTTTCTGGAGAGAAGTGGCTTCTTTGCTGCCCTCCTTGAGACCAGGCCTTGCTCCAAGAGTCTCCGCCTCACAGTGCGTGCAAATGCACTCACACCTGCCTGCTGCCATTCCTGAGCAAGCTCTGCACTGCTGGTAGCCCGATCCCGCAGCTGAAACACTTTTAAGAGACGGTCCTGGCGCTTGCTGGTCTTTCTTGGGCGCCCTGGAGCCTTTTTGGCAACAATGAAACCTCTCTCCTTGAAGTTTTTGATGATGCGATAGATTGTTGACTGAGGTGCAATATTTCTAGCTGCGATACTCTTCCCTGTTAGGCCATTTTTGTGCAGTGCAATGATGACTGCATGTGTTTCTTTAGAGATAACCATGGTTAACAGAAGAGAAACAATGATGCCAAGCACCAGCCTCCTTTTAAAGTGTCCAGTGGTGTCATTCTTACTTAATCATGACAGATTTATCTCCAGCCCTGTCCTCATCAACACCCACACCTGTGTTAATGGAGCAATCACTGAAACGATGTTAGCTGGTCCTTTTAAGGCAGGGCTGCAATGATGTTGAAATGTGTTTTGGGGGATAAAGTTCATTTTCTAGGCAAATATTGACTTTGCAAGTAATTGCTGTTAAGCTGATCACTCTTTATAATATTCTGGAGTATATGCAAATTGCCATTATAAAAACTGAAGCAGTTGACTTTGTAAAAATTAATATTTGTATCATTCTCAAAACTTTTGCCATGACTGTACACACACACATACACACATATACAGGGTATATATACACACATACAGGGTATACACACACACAAACCTTTATACACACAGTTGTACATTAACACAGAAGATATACATTATACATACAGGCACTTATATACATGTGAAGCAAATATTTATTACTCTTTTCTGCAAACTTACATTTAGGTATAGGGACTAATGGGTTGTGATGGAGGGAGCAGATATCTTCAGACATGAGGTGGGGAGGATCGTTATGCTGAGGGTGCCGGCATCTGCACAGTCAGGCTCTGTCCTCCCCCAGAGACAGGATGTCTGCAGATCTTGCTGAGTAGTAAGGGCAGTACAGGGGAAGAAACTGAAAGTAAATGGTGCTGTTACTCACACTGCATTGTACAGTGAAGCTCAGAGCAGGATCTCTGGGTGGATGAATTAGTCTGACGGTGCTCTATATCTCACTCATCCAGGGATCCTGCTCTAGACTTCAGTGTACAATACAGTGTGGGGAGGAAATGACATCAGAGCACTGAGCATGCCGGGAGCTGCCTGGAGGCGACTCTTCCAGAGAAGTCTGCAGTTTACATGAAGAGCAGGTGCCATAGACAGTGCAATAGTATAAGAAACTTTCATTTTTTTTTATAATTGTATTTAGACATTTTATTATTTCATTAAAACATATATTTTCTTCAAATAAACTCAATAAAAAAATTTGGTGACTGGGTCTATTTAAGGTCGTATCATTAGGGAATGACTGCTGGAGACTGGAGTACCTCAAATGGAGTGGCTAAACTTTCTCTATACCTGAATCCCATTGAAAACCTATGGCATCAGCTGAGTCGCTGTGTAGATGCTCGTAACTCTGTACTCCAGAACCTCAATGACCTGAGGGTTGCCCTTTAAGAACAGTAGGATGCCATGCCTCAGCAGATAATAAGTCGACTTGTGAACAGCATGAGACATCGTTTTCATGATTGCTCAAGGCCACATGACAAGTTTTTTATACATTGACATTTTTTCTTAATATGCTTCTACTTAATATCACTGTAGCATGAACTTTTTACGTTTTCCAAAAATTTCACACAAAAGCCAAATATCCCTAACTTTTTGTGACTAGTATAATTATGAAACATAATTAAAAGAAACATTTTAAAAAATATATACATTATAAGTGGATTGATTAAAGGGAACCTGTCATCAACTTTATCTTGAACTCACTGAGGGCAGCATAAATTAGTGACAGAAATGCTGATTTCTTCGGTGTGTCACTCATGAGACAAAAGTAAGTGGTTGCCAAGAACCAGCATCATAATCATTGCAGCCCAGCCCTTGAAAAAAGTCATGGCTACCTGAGAAGAGTCATGGTTATTCATAATCTTCTGCTGATGGTTGACAGTTCTCTCCTAGAGAGAAAGGGAGAAAACTAGGTAGAAGACTGTCAATCATCAGCAGAAGGGCAGGGAGAGCAGGAATTTACGAATAACCATGACTCTTCTCATGAAGATTTGACTCTTTTCCAGGCCTAGTCTGCAATGATTGTGATGTTGGTTCTCGGCATCCACCTAATTTTTACTTATAAATAAAAGACCGCTGAAATCAACTCAACTGGTCCTATACTCGAGACACATAGCAACAAATCTCCCTACATAAAACATACAATTTATAAGTTAAAGTAAAAGTGCAAACATATTCCAGCTTTCAATAATATGAGAATTTCTTGGCATCAAAATAACTAACAGAATTTCTAAATGTGTTAAGTATGATAAAACATGCATAAATAAATGTAAATCTACCCTTAAGGTTGAGGGGGATACAAAAGTTTTAAAAAAATATCCCCTGGTCCAGAATGTGCAGTCAGTTAAAATCCCATGCGTATCACTGCAAAATCCCATGCGTATCACTACATTTTTTTCTGTAGTTTAAGCAAAGATGCTAGTTCCAGGAACTGCATGGAAGTCTACAGGAATTATTAAACACATGACAAACAAATTTCTTTTTGTAGTGGAGTTTTCTCACCCTTGAGGTCCGTTTTTTGAGTCAGTGGGGTTTGTTCCAAATCACATGATGCTCTGGTTCAGGTGTTTTTTCTCACATAAACTTCCATTATTTTTATTTTTTAGCTGTTTAAAAGAAACACACATGCAATGTTTGTTTCTCTAATTGCTTTTTTTAACCAATGCTTCCCCCCCCATCTCTAGAGAGGAATGTAAATTATTTTCTTCTAAAATATGCTAGGCATGCAAAATAAATAAATAAAACACCAGTTGCTAAAAACACACTATATGGGCAAAATGCCTATAAAATGTTTAAAAAAAAAGCTGAGCCAGGCCTTATTTGAAGCTTTTTTGGGGCAAAAACACCAGGGACAAAACTGTAAGTGTGAATGTAGCCTAAGGGTAGTGGTTCATGTGCTGCAACAAATTTTTGCGGACCCATTGACTTCAATGGGTCTGTGGGCCACATTTTGCAGCCAAGTATAGGAAATAATCTTCTTGTGGAATGGATCATCCATGTGATTTCCTCAGCCTTATGTCTGTTCTGCAAAAAGATAGAATATGTTAGCAAAATGCAGACCATGGACCAATTGATGTCAATGGGTCAAAAAAGAAATGCCTAATGAAATCCATGAAAGGATGATTGCAGTATATCGTGATGATGCACCTTTTGCTACCGAGTAAACCTTTGAGCCAAGCAGTTTAAATGGGGTAGGGAATCATTTGAAGGTGACCCCCATTCAGGGCGACCTTGAAAGCATCTTCAGAGAAAATGTGCCATAAAGTGGAGGCCATGATTTTGAAAGATTGTTAGGTCAAAGTCTGTGTTATAGCTCATGAATTAGGCCTAATTCAGACATCTGTGTCTATCACTGTACAGCGGCGTCCTCACAAAGTGCACGGCGTCATAGCAACCAACGATGCTGTGCGCTCAGAAGGAGCACAGTTCGGGTTTTCACGGACCGTGCTCCATGTATGTCAGAATTAGGCCTTAGGCATTTCACTTGGCACAGTTTCCAGTGTCATTCATGATGTTTTGGTGATGTCAAAGGTCAGTATCCAATGGAAGCAACGAATGTTGACACATGAGGAAAAACTTATTGCCAGCAATTTTGCCAAGAGAATTTAAACATGCTTAGAGAGAATCCAGGAAATCTCTATTCTCAAATTATTATGGGTGTGAAACATGGGTTCACCACCATGATCCTGAGACTTAGGCTCCATTCACACGTCCTGTTTTTCTTTCCTGATTCGATCCTGATCCTGATCTGGATCCATTCATTTCAATGGGTCCTGAAAAAATCAGGATCGAATCAGGAAAGAAAAACAGGACGTGTGAATAGAGCCTAAACAAGAGTCCATGCAATCAAAGAACAAGGGGTTACCAACTCCAAAGATCCAAAGAAATTTCTTGTGCAGCAGTCAGCTGGGAAGATCATGGCAACAGTTTTTTGAGGATACAAAGGGTGTTTTATTACTAGAAATCATGTCACACATGACAACAATTACTGGAGAAACCTATGCCTCAACAATGAAGGCATTACGTGAGGCAATAAAAAAAATGCAGTGGGAAGCTGTCGGCAGGTGTGTTGCTGCTTCATGATAGCTCAAAAGTCTTGCAAATCACAAGCTGCTATCAGGGAATGCAGCTTCATGATGCTTAGCCATCTACACTACCAGACCTATCCACACCAATGACAGCAATAGCAAATAATGTCAGATTGACACTGACATATGTATGGGAAAAAGCATGGTTGACAGTGTTAACAAACAGCATTTGTTTAAAAACATACTGCACCATCGCATGTGTTATGCTTTTTCATATTAGAAACCTTCCAGTGGGGGAGATTATCAAAATTGGTGTAAAGGAAAACTAGCTTAGTTGCCCTTAGAAACCAATCAGAATCCACCTTTCATTTTTCAAAGGAGCTCTGGAAAATGAAAGGTGGAGTGTGGTTGTTAGGAGCAACTAAGCCTGTTTTCTTTTACACCAGTTTTGATAAATCTTCACCAGTGGCTTGTTGAGACCAAGCATCCAAACATTATGCCTTAACAGAGGCACTCCCTGCCCCAGTTTATATGCACACATGTTAAAGTATTAAAAACAGTGACTTGTTCTGCATAAGGATCCAAAAATTATGTGTTCTAGGGGGCAGAATGCCTGCCCATATTTGTAGATAAGTGTCAGAGGAAACAGTGGCTTTTTTTTTTAACAAGCCTGGAAAAATTCTGCGCTTAAATTGGGAGGATCAGCAGTACAATGTGGATGTTGAAAGGGTAGGATAAAAGTGGAGTGTGGCTGCAATAGAAGCAGAAGAGCATGGAACAGACTAGGTAGTAGATGTGTTTATGGCTATTTAGGGGTGGTAGTTATGGCTGTGTAGCGGTCATAGTAGTGGCAAGGGCAGATCTATTAATCAGCCACAGCAAGGAGTGTTTGAAAATCCGCATGGATCCATAACTTGTTCATAATGTTTTATACACTGGTGGAGGACAACTTTTGGGCGTCACAATGCCACCTGCTGTGCTAAAAACCCTCTGTGGATGGCAGTGGAGGCTGGGCAGGACAATACATATATAGCATGATGGGCAAGTTCAGGCCACTGTCTGCATAGAAGTCCATGGGGTCAGAAACACATTGTGTGCTGTAGAAAGGCCAGAGTCCAGGTAAGACTGAACCTGGGTGTTCAGGCAATATGGCTCGGTTTGCTGATTTGTGTCAGCCTGCCACAGCACATGGAAATGCGGGATGAAAAAATGTCTCCATCATGTTGAGGAAACAGAACTGGCTGCTGCAGATTATGCTGCCTATGGTAGCAGAAATGGTGGGAGGTGGGTGGCTCTGTGAGGGGCGGAGAGGAGTTTCCAGAAAGGTAGGCGTCTGCTCACCGAAAGCTGTGGCAAGCTAAGTATCCTGCTAATAAAGTAATTTGGCCTCCTTTTTGGCAACAGGAAAACATTTCCCCTTTTTGTTTTGATAACCAGGGTCTAAAAGCATGACTATAGAGTAATTAGATTTCTTCATGGAAATGATACGCCCGTCATTATGTAAACAAACGTACCTGAGGAGCCAGTCCCTTCCAGCACAGATGATTGTTTATCAGGGCCAGTGTCATCGTCATCATAAGCCTCATCCTACTTCACAAGCGACTCGTCCTCCTCCTGTTCCTCCTCCTCCAGTAGTAGCTCCTCATCCTCCACTTCCTTCTCCATGGGACTTTCTCCATATTGGTCTCCAACAGCTACAGAGTGGCCAGAAAGATGTGTAAGCTGTATTCCTTCTGCTCTCCCTTGTTTCATTATCGTTAGCATCTTCTCTAAAATAAATATCAGGGGGATGACATAGTTAATGCAGTAATTGTCCCTACTGACAAATCTCTTTGAAGGGCCTGACTAGGCAACAGGCATCTCAGATGAGCTGCTACTGCTGCTAACAGTGTGATCAGCGTTGTGCTACTCTCCCCTAGGCTGATCAGCTCTAACAGGGCATGACAACGCTTCACTTTACACATATGATAGAAGGGAGTTGGAGTGGGAGCAATGGTGTGCCCTGCTTCTGTTGGGGGAGAGAGGATGTACATGAAGAAGGTGGATAAGAGCCTGGTGTGGGAACCAGACCAACACAAACGTGGAGGTGTCAATAGGACCTGGCCTTGTTACTGCAAAAAAATGGGCTGTGAAAGACATGTAATGTCCCTGCTTCTTCAGGTGTCCACAGTGGCTTGCATCTTACTGCACACTGAGAATTGCAAGGAGCGGCCCACATACCATTGGTTCCCTAAAGGCAGCAGAATCCACTAAATGGTGTGGCAGCGACTGCACTGCCATTGCTGGGCATTTATAGTTGTTTCTTGCCCACATTCTGTTATCGGTGGCTGATGATGGAGAACAATAGGGGGAGTAGTATGAGCAGAGAAGTATTAACTGATGAGGCTCAGCTCTCTGGAACTGCTGCGTCTTCTCAATTTTGATTGACAGGGCCAGGCAGTGTAAACTTCATCACACCTGGCCCTGCCTTGTCATAAAGTCAATCAAAGTGCAGAGCCTTCAGGTGTAATGGCAACATCCCCAATTGACCCTAGAAGGTCATTTGCATATATTAAAACTTCATTTTTTCTCAGCAATGTGGACACATATGAACATGGGACCAACACAGATGCCTTCAGCGGCAAAATCCCACTGCAACAGGTCAGCCAGTTTCATAGATACAGATCTACTCACAGATGCCCTTTAAAAATGGGTACAATGGAAAATAGCCTTTTAAGGATTAAAATAAAAAAAAAAAATTACACACCTCATCCAGTAGCACAAGCAGACAGTCACTCCTCTCTTGATGCTGAAAGACCTGCGCTCACAACATGATGAGGTCACCATGCGCACCCAGCATAGGAGGAATGACTGCATGTGCAAGTAGATGAGGTAATTTTTCTTTCTGGCATAAAAAACCCTGTACATTATTGCTGCTGGGGGCCACTCTGGGGGACATTATTAATGCTGTAGGCCACTATGGGAGACATTACTGCTAGGGCCACTCTATGGGACATTATTACTGCTGGGGCCCAATATGGTGGACATTATTAATGTTGAGGGCCACTATGGGTGACATTATTTATATTGCAGGGGGCAGGGCTGGGATTTAAATAAAAAAAGCAATGAAAGTTATCCTTTTTTAATGGCGGTTTTTAATGGCCATTAAAACTGGATGCAAAATGGCCAGAAAATGGATGCAATAATGGTTGAAAAATGACAATGAAAAACAGACACACTGTTGTGTGAATGTAACATTAGTTCTTTGGTAATAATGTAAACTTTGCAGTTAATGTATTTAAACTACCCGGTCTGTTGTAGTAATGCATTCACTTACACAGATATAATAATTCAATGTTTGTGGTAAGATGTACATATAGTTTGATATTACACTGATTACAATCGTTCTACTTCAGATAATCCAGTCAGTTACTTACCAAATCCAACGCTTCTGTTATTTTCATTGTTGTGCTCCATTAGAAGATGGAAATTATGATGCTGGTATGAACACAGCCTTAGGGGTCATGCACACAACAGTCATTGTTTTGCGGTCCGCAATTTGCGGATCCGCAAAAAATGGATATCAGCCGTGTTCATTCTGCAATTTGCCGAATTTGAATGGCCAATAATAGGAGATGTTCTATTTTTTTGCAGAAAAAAACAGAACATACACCAACAAAAAATACATTCTTGTGCATGAGCCCTTACAAGGGTGCTCCAAAAGGAAGTTCCCTAAAGGGACAGTTTCATTAAAGAGGTTGTTTCTGTTCAGCAAGAGGTATTTATTATGTAGAGAAAGTTAATACAAGGAACTTGCTAACGTATTGTGACTGCTAGTGTCCATGGTTACAACCATCCTGCAGTCCTGCAATGGTGGTCGTGCTTGCACACTATAGGAAAAATTTCCGTCTTCTCTGGTGGCCGAAACCACTGGAGTGCTGTGCTTTTTCCTATAGTGTGCAAGCACATCCACTGCTGCTGGATTGCAGGGTGGTCATAACCATGGAAACAAGCAGTGTATAATGTAATGGAAAAATAAATCCAGCCAGCAAAGGAGGCAATATGTATAACAATACATTAGGTTTGTATTATTTTTCTCTATATAATAAATGGTTTTTGCTGAAGTGAGACAACCATTTTAAGACTGTGTACAAATAATTGAGCTTGTTGGTTAATATTACAAAGCAATAAGTCATGAGCCTTATTTTAACATTTAACAACAGGGAGCAAATTGTAGCAATATATGAAAACTAGAATATAAATATAAAATGTATATATAACTACTGTCTGGTTTCAAAGGAGTTAAAGGAAATGCTGTAATTAGAGTGAGAATCACAAATATGTGCAAAGTTGCGTGACAAGACTGAGGATCTGCATAGCACTGGAGCCTCTACATGCCTATATGGTATGCCACCTTGTGGTTACAATATAAATCAAAGAACATTGCTTTCTAGAGCACAATATTTACCCACATTTTGTAGTTATGGTAAAAAAAAATGTTCTACTCCCTTCTCTACAGAAGCTTCTGTTTAAAACGGAAAATATCAAAATATTCTTTATTACTTAAAGTAAAGGGTACATTTAAACTGCGGATTTTGTTTTAAAAATCAGCTGCATATACTGAAGCAGAAATCACAGCAGTTTCTGCCCCTGTTATTCAATTTGGATGCCACAAACCCGCTTAGCTCCATGGAATGGAGCTAAATCACGAGCAATCACTTGCCATGGCTCCAAGTGGCAGTTGTCCGTGCAGTGCACTAATAAAGGACTTGTCTCTTCTTACTGTGGTCATGGCTTTAAACAGCTAGCCCATGAACTGCAGTGCTGCCAACACCAGACACACACCATGCAGTCTCTATGTGAACAGGCCCTAACTGCCATTTTAGTTTAATTTTTTGTTTTTATTCTGTTTAGGCACAGAATTGTTAAACATTATTGTAATATTAGGGCCAGTTCACACAGAGTTTTTCCGCACTGATATTGGAGCATTTCAGCCTCAAAATTAGCTTCAAATCAGCTCCAGAAATGCCTCAAAACAGCTTCTCATTTATTTAGATGGGAAGCAGCACTCTTTTTTACCCATGTGACCGTGGCGAATCAATGGATGTTGTATATCTGGACTTCTCTGTACCACATAAAAGGTTAGAATATAAAATGAGAATGCTTGGACTAGGAGAAAATGTCTGTATGTGGGTAAGTAACTGGCTCAGTGATAGAAAACAGAGGGTGGTTATTAACGGTACACACTCAGATTAGGTCACCGTCACTATTGGGGTACCACAGGGGTCAGTATTGGGCCCTATTCTCTTCAATATATTTATAAATCATCTGGTTGAAGGCTGGTACATTAAAATATTAATTTTTGCAGATGACACTAAACTGTGTAAAGTAATTAACACAGGAGAGGACATTACACTGCTACAGATGGATCTGGATAGACTGGAGGCTTGGCCAGAGAAGTGGCAGATGAGGTTTAACACTGACAAATGTAAGGTTATGCACATAGGAAGGAATAATACAAGTCACCAGTACATACTAAATGGTAAAACAATGGGTAACACTGACATGGAAAAAGACCTAGGAATTTTAGTGAACAGCAAACTAAGCTGTAGAAACCAGTGTCAGACAGCTGCTGCCAAGGCCAATAAGATAATGGGTTGCATCAAAAGGGGCATAGATGCCCGTGATGAGAACATAGTCCTGCCACTTTACAAATCACTAGTCAGACCACACATGGAGTACTGTGTACAGTTCTGTGAACAAGGCAGACATAGCAGAGCTGGAGAGGGTTCAGAGGTGGGCAACTAAAGGAATAACTCGAATGGGTGGACTACAGCTCCCAGAAAGATGATCAAAATTAGGGTTATTCACTTTAGAAAAAAGACGACTGAGGGGAGATCTAATAACTATGTATAAATATATCAGGGGTCAGTACAGAGATCTCTCCCATGATCTATTTATCCCCAGGACTGTGACTGTGACGAGGGGACATCCTCTGCGCCTGGAGGAAAGAAGGTTTGTACACAAACATAGAAGAGGATTCTTTACTGTAAGAGCAGTGAGACTATGGAACTCTCTGCCTGAGGAGGTGGAGATGGTAAGTTCGCTAAAAGAGTTCAAGAGGGGCCTGGATGTATTTCTTGAGCATAATAATATTACAGGTTATAGTTACTAGAGATGGGTCGTTGATCCAGGGAGTAATTCTGATTGCCTGATTGGAGTTGGGAAGGATTTTTTTCCCCTAAAGTGGGGAAAATTGGCTTCTACCTCACAGCGGTTTTTTGCCTTTCTCTGGATTAACTTGTAGGAAAACAGGCCGAACTGGATGGATAGATGTCTTTTTTCGGCCTTATAAACTATGTTAGTATATCTTAACAGTAAAGAGAGGTCTTTTAAATTTTTAAATACAAATAACACAGTAGACAGAAATCTTATCAACCTTTTTTTTATCTTTATGTTGGTGGTTTTGGGGGGTGGGGGAATAATCACATTACAAGTTTGTCTTAGTAGTAAAGAAAGGTCTCTTTTGAATTGGCATTTTTAAATGCAAGTACCAGTAGACAGAAATCTTACTGGGCCTTTCCTGAATCCTTATATTGGTGGTGCTGAAAAATCGCTTTTGATATTTGCAATGTGTGTTTTAATGGTAAAGAAAGGTCTTTTTTGAATCTGCATTTTTAAATGCAAATAACAGTGCCAATACTGCAATATTCCCAAAGTAAAATGTTTATAGAAGGGGAAGGACATTTAATTGTACCTTTGTATTTATATTACAGGAAACAAACTTGCAATTTTATTATAACCATTCCATGATTTATGTGACTGTGTACCAAACCCATGACCTTTCATTTTGGAAAATTGTGAGTTTCCATTATGCCTCATAATAAAATGTCTGGAATATGCAAGAGTTCAAAATGAAAGACTTGGGCCTTGTCCTTCCCGAGTGAGAATGTGGGTAGTACTAGTACTAGCTATCCGGCCAAAAGTAGTAGTAGTAAGCCACAGTTATCGCTGGCTGCTGATAGATGCAATATTATTATTCAGGACAAAGAATTGATTATGAACTGGATGGCTCACTCCTCCTCTCAGTCACAGCAGGATAACATGGAGGTCACTTCTGAGTCTTACACCATGGCTTGCAGCCAGGGGTCACAGCATTCCTCCTGTTCTTCCTCCCTGCAGCCCCAGAAAAGCATTTCAATGGCATCCTCTCTGTCTTCACTACCACCTTCTTGTGGGGCACCTTCTTTTTCCTAAGGGACAAAAACTGCACCATATGAAGCCGCACCACCCGATCCAGGCTGTATCCACGGGCATTATAGTGTCTTTGTTATCATCATCATCATTTATTGCTCCTCACGTTCAGACTCCTCTGCTCTGTCGTCAGGAACTGATAACAAAATGTGTGGCCATTGAGCTTAGAGTGTCACAGAGTGTCATCAGCAGGTTCCAACAGAGATAAAGAGAGACAGGAAGAGTCACAGAAAGGCATAGAAGTGGACGTCCTTTGGCCACATCCCACACTAATGACCACTTCATTGTGAACAATGCCCTGCGGAACTGGATGATGAATGCCACACAACTCCAGGCACATTTAAGGGGGGTAAGAGGCACCAAAGTGTCATGTCAGACCATTCAAAATTGTTTACATCAGCGTGGTCTGCATGCTAGACAACCTGCAAGGGTACCAGACCATAGGCATCATCTTGCATGGGCCAGGGAGCATCTACGCTGAGGGACCAGTGGGCTGCAGTGCTGTTCACTGATGAAAGTTGATCACGCTGAGAAGAAATAATATCCGCCAACGATGTTGGAGATGTCCATCAGAGAGCTATGCATCAGCCTCTGTTTGCCTTTGGTGGTGGTAGTGGTGTTACAGTGTGGGCAGGTGTGTCTAGTCAATACAGAACTGCTCTACACTTTGTGAATGGTACAGTGACAACATACTTCTTGAATAACACCATTAATCCAGTCATTGTGTCTCTGCATGAACAACACAGGCTTGTAACTCAGTACCCCAGAACCTCAATGACCTGAAGACTGCCCTTCAAGAAGAGTGGGATGCCATACCTCAGCAGACAATAAGTCGACTTGTGAACAGCATGAGACTTCGTTGTCAAGCAGTAATTGATGCTCAAAGCCACATGACAAGTTATTGAGACATTGACATTTTTTGTGGGGTATACCCACCAATGTTGTTGGCTTTTGTTTCTATAAATTGTTTGAGATGAGGAAATCACCATTGCATGCTTCTAAATAAATACCCTATTTTCATGATCATATCACTGTAGCGTGAACTTTTTACGTTTTCCATAAATTTCACCCAAAAGCCAAATATCCCTAACTTTTTGTGAGCAGTGGGTATGTGTCTTTAAACAGGCCTTCACCTCTGATAAGGTGCAATTCATATATGTGAACCATATTAACTTCCCTCAGAACATGATAAAATGATAATCAAAAACAACATGATGTGCCAAATATTTACAGTACCGGACTGGAACTTAAAGTGGGCCTGAAAAAAATACTAAAAGTGGCCCTGTTTTGTAGTCGGGTCCAAATGTAAGGCAGGGCCAGCAATACCATATTGTGGCACATTATACCACCCCAAGAGAGCCAAACACCACAGTCCATCACAAAATACTGCCAGCAGCACAAAATACATCATCAAAAACTTCCACTGGCCGGCTGTGAGGAGGGCTAAGGCAGCCCCCGGGAAAAATTTTTCCCTGTAAGGTCTATGGCCAATCCACCCCTGGTACCAAATTAATTAAATATATGAGGAAAATCACACCCCAATAACCAAAACAACAATAATAAGTGATAATAGTGACAATAACCAAAAATGCTTAGTGCTAGATATACACTCACATGGAGAGAAGGAAAAATCAAAATGTCATGTTAGGAAACCCTATGTGTATCGCTGCAAGCAGGCAGCTTCTTCAGTTGCAAAACAGATACAGTCATGAGCATAAGGTCTCATAGTCAGTCCAGTCCATCAGGTGACATTCATTTCTGTCATTTGATGGCTCTTGTGCTTCCATTATTTGTTCTCCTTCTATAACCGTTTTGTGAGTATTGTAATTTTTTTGTGCTATAATTTTTTCATTTACTAGCACTGAGCCTAATCAGAGTATTTGCCTTCAATGCAAAAGGTTGTGGGTTTGCCACTACCTGCGCTGGGTCTCAGACGGCCCAATGACATCTTTGCCACTACCTGGATCCAGGTGGCGCAATGATGTCATCAAGCACTATGAGGTAGGAAGTTATAGTGGTCACTATAGGGAACATTATGTAATTACTAGTGCCACTTGTATTGTGCCTACTGTATATAGTGCCCGGTAGTGTGCCCCCATATATAATCTGTGATCCCTTTATATAACACCTCTTGCTCTGTATCCACTTAATAAAGTGCCAGATTTGGTACCCCCTTTATATCATGCCAAGATATGTACTCCTTTTTATAGTGTCAGGATCTGTGACCCCTCTTTATATAGTGCCTTTTACTCTGTGCCCCTTTTATATAGTCCTTCTTGCTCCATGCCCCCTTTATATAGTGCCTTTTTATCTGTGCCCCTTTAGTACCTCATGCTCTTTGTCAACCTGTAGTGTCTCATAATCTGTGCCCCCCACAGTGTCTCATGACCTGTGCCCTCAATGCTATAACCTTCTGCACATGCCTGCACTTGTGGAATGTTGTGCACAACATCTGCATCATAAAAAGCACCAAATAGCAGGGCAGGGAACTACTGGTTACCTGCCTCACCATTCTGCACTTTTTTGTAATGTAAGCGGTACAATGAAAAGGGGCCCACAGTGAACCAAGGGCCCCGTCCCCTAATTACACTCATTATTGTCTAGCTCCAGTATAGTATTCCTATCACGAGTGAAGAAAGTTAAACGACCTGTGATTATGTTATCACAGGTCCTGCACATCTAGTAAATGAACTGTGCAAAGAATGGAGTAATTCCCAGGTTAGATAGGAACATTTGCCAGGACCTGTGATGACATCATCATAACAGGCCCTGTACATCTAGAAAAGTAACTGCACAGAGCATCATCACAGGTCTTTCAACCAACAGCATGGAGAAGAACTGTAGGATGAGCGATCCACTGAGACTATGGAGTGGTAAGAGGAGGTCCTCCTACTTTCTCTTCATTTGCACCTCATTCCCTATTTTTACTCATATCTCACATATATATATATGTGTATATATATATATATATATATATATATATATATACAGTACTGCAGACAATTACATCCACTATTACCTCATGTACCTCACACAATAACCATAAGGTATAACTAACCACCTATATCTGTGCACACTGCATCTATTATACCTTCTATGTCGAGCATCAGTACACTGCTCTGTACACTATAGATCAAGAAAACACTGCAGCACATGTTTTAGCCATTTCCACCTGAGATATGTTATTTTAGACGGAAAAAAAAAGTCCTGCATACAGGACTTTTTTTCCATCTAAAATAACTGATCTCAGGCACAAATTGCTAAAACGGATGCCAAATATGGATAAATGAGCATAACAGATACTCAAAATACAGGATCCATCTTTTTTCTCTTTTCTCTGTTCTTCTGAAGGTTTAGAAGAACGGAAAAATAAATGGTGATGTGAATCCGGACTATAAGGGTTCATGCACATTACTGATAGGACTGTCCTGTAAAATGTGGAACACACACAGCCGGAATCCGCATTTTGTGGATCCGCAAAAAAACCAACGGTCCTGTGCATGATCCCTAAGGCTACATTCACACAACCGTGTGTATTTTGGGGTCTGCAAAATGCAGGTCCACAAAAAATATGGATGACGATCCATATTGCATCCGTTTTTTTGTGGATCCATTGTAACAATGCCTATCCTTGTCTGCAAAATGGACAAGAATAGGACATGCTCTATATTTTTTTGCGGGGCTATGGAACAGACATATGGATGCGGACAGCACACATTAAATGGGTCTGCAAAAAATGCGGACAGCACAAACGAATGGGTCCTCATCCAATCTGTAAAAAAAACACGGAACGGACACAGAAACAAAATACGGTCATGTGAATGTAGCCTTAGGACTCATTCACACAAACATATTTTATTTCCGTCATTCCGTTTCTTTGCGCACCGTATGAGGAACCATTCATTTCAATGGGTCAAAAAAAAAGGAAGTTACTCTGTGTGCATTCCATTTCCGTATATCCGTATTTCCGTTCCACAAAAAATAGAACATGTCCTATAATTTCCGCATTACGGACAAGGATAGGACTGTTCTATTAGAGGCCAACCGTTCCGTTCCACAAAATACAGAATGCAGATGTCATCTGTATTTTTTGCAGTTCCTTTTTTTGAGGACCGCAAAATACATATGGTTGTGTGCATGAGCCCTTACAGACAGGATTCTGTCTTTCCAATTAACTTAATTTACCACAGGTGGACTCCAATCAAGGTGTAGAAATATCTAAAAAATGATCAAGAGAAACGGGAGGCCCCAGAGCTAAAATTCAAGTGTCATAGCAAAGGGTCTGAATGCTGATATCCATATTTTAATTTTAAGGAAATTTTAATTTTTCCTTTGCAGTTGCAAAAGTTTCTAAAATTTGGTTTTCATTTTCTCATTATGGGGCACAAGGCCGCATCATAACAAAATGTGAAAAAGGTGAAAAGTTCTGAAGACTTTCCTAATGTACTGTAATTTATAATTAGACAAGTATGGTATGACAGCTCAAAATAGGTGTTTTTGCCAAATAATTTTATGATGTCTTCTATGTTCTGCAAAACATTTCCAAGTTATTTAATTGATCATACATTTTAAACAGCACAATGTGTTAATCCCTAGAAAAATGCATTTTAAAGAGAATGCAAGATAATAAAATGCATTCTACAACTTGCAACCACCTGCCAGTAGATGGCGCCATTTGCAAGGCAATTATGGATTAGGCCCAGAGAATGGGACCATCATTGATTCCAATATACATCAATGGGAGGACCTGAAAATTGGGCATAGAAAGAAAAGCTTCTATACTGTGCGCTAAACAGTTTTCTCCAATATCTAGATCAATCAATAGCTTACATCTCATTCATTGTACAATGCACAGTCATGCTATGCTTCCTGGAGGAGATGCTAGTGTTATTGCTGCTGCTGTAAAAGAATAAAGCTTGTCTTATGTTGTGGAAGTCATGATGGCTCCACGACTATAGTACTGAACAAAATGTAAGGTGACCATACATCTTAGATAGCTGTCGAGCTGTTTCTGATGTGCTAAATGAAACTTTATGAAGAATGATGTCATCTACTCGTCTCTACTCGACAACATTTAGTTGCACAGCTGAATTTACACAGTGTTCAGCAGTTGGGTGCAGCAGGGACGTGTTGGGGGTAGAGATGAGCGAACGTGCTCGTAACGAACACTGTACCGCTCGGCTCCCCTGCGCTTGCATGGGCGCAGGCAGCCGCTTCCGTCCTCCTCACCCGACGGAAGCGGCTGCCTGCGCCCATGAGAGCGCAGGGAGCCGAGCGGTACAGTGCTTGTTACGAGCACGTTCGCTCATCTCTAGTTGGGGGTCATGCCGGTGCATCAGCAAATTTACTAACATTTGCACCTAGAAACAGGAGTAAATGTTGGCGAAAAAGGGGTGTGGACTGACGTAGATGCACCTCTACATAGATTAGTCAAATCTTACGATAGCATAGGGAAAATCTAAGACTGCAATAAAAAGCTGATCTTAGTAAATAACCCCCCTGTCTAATGTTTACGGTCATCTATGAGGATGCTATGCGTGTTAGGGCTTGTTCACACGTCAGTTATTTGATCAGTTATTTCCATTCGTTATTGTGAGCCAAAACAGGTGCGGGTCAAAAACACTGAACAGGTGTAGTAGATCTTTTCATTATACCTCATCACTGTGTAGTGTCCACTCCTGGTTTTGGCTCACAATAACTGATGGAAATAACTGATCAAATAACTGATATGTGAACAACCCCTTACTTGTATTCCTTAAAGAGGGACTATCTCCTGTCCTGAGCTATTTGTTTTAGTAACTACTTGCATTCTCTATGTAATAATTCTGGAGCTTGTTTTCATAAAACTCTATCTTGTGCTATTCCTCTATTATTCCTACTACAGATTGTGCAGGGAAATTCCTCAACTGGTAACACCCAGTTGGACCTTTATTGCCGACAGCTGGCAAGTCGTTTATAAATTTCTGGTAGGAATAATGGAGGAAAGACGCAACACAGAGTTGTATTGGGGGATGCAAGTACTTACTAAAATAGACATTTCTGGAGAGATTACTTGTCCTCTTCAAATAAATGTTATCTGATATGACATTTTTTGAATTAACCATTCAGTGGTAAATGTGGAAAGTGCAAAAACCTTTTCACACCACTCTTTAAATTAAAGTTGTAGCTGTTTGGTGAAGGTAACTTGTGACATCCAACTTATTCATTGGGCCTCATTTATCAAAACTGTCTAACAGGAAAACTGTCTTAGTTGTCATAGCAACCAATCAGAACTCACCTTTCATTTCTTAAAGTGTTCTAAAAAAATAAAAAGTGAGCTCTGATTGGTTGCTATGGGCTGAGATTTCCTGTTAGGCAGTTTTCATAAATGAGGCCCATTGGGAAGATTTATGGAAACTGGTGTAAAGGAAAACTGACTTGGTTGCCCATAGCAACCAATCAGATTCCTCATTTAATTTTTCAGAGCTCCTTTAGAAAAAGGTGGAATCTGATTGGTTGCTATGGGCAACTAAGTGAGTTTTCCTTTACATCAGTTTTAATAAATTGTCCCCATTATGTTTATTCTGGTTGTAATTCTGGAAACCATATTTGCCTATATAAACATGACCCCAAAAACAATATTAAACATTATAATTACCTATTTTTTGCTTTTTTGGTACAAAATTAAACTGCTATGATGTATGTCAGATAAACCACCAGTATGAAGTAGAGCAATGTGGTGCTGTTGTCAGAGATTCCAGTGCAACCTACCAGTAAATAAATGCGGTTGGCATTTAGGATCAGTAGCCAGAGGGGAGAGAAGTGACTGGTTGCAGGAAACTGAAGACAACTCCACACAAGAGAGATGTAATTAAGGGACTGTTGATTAAGCCCATTCAGGCCTCAAGTGAATGCACACCTGCATAAAGCCCCAGGGTATATTCTCCAAGAGAGGGGCACACAAGCATTGCTACTATAACACATTTTGTGAGTCCCTGTCAGGAGTCATCAGATCACACTAGCACTAAAAACAAAGATATTTCAGATGAAAATACTAAACATGGCCGACCTCTTTTCAGGCGACAATTGGCTCTCATCGGTTGGATAAAACGATCATTTGTTGTCAAATTTCACAGGACAAATGTTCGTTTTGGTTGAAATCATCAAACTAATGTGTATGGCCACCCTAAGAGACGCCTATGTATGTAGACCTCATGTCATAGTCCTTGAACAGACTGCTCTATTACACATACATACTAGTGATTATAATGGAGAAGATGAAAACGATTAGTTCTGGGAGCCCAAAATGCATTGTCAAACAAATACACAGAAATCACACCTGTTTTTACTCTTAAAATCAATGAGACTCAAGTGAAAAATTTGTTTTGAAAAAACTGATGCATTTTGTACATCATGCGTTGTATTTCATACTTCAGTCTTACTTAAAAAAATACACACACCTCTTAATAATTTCATGCATCTCAAGAGTTCCATGTGCCAGAAAATGAAATCTATACCAGCAAGGAGTTAGCATAGGTTTCTGGTGTAATTTACAGCAATTTTCTGTTCTGTATAATCTGTTGGGCTGTTTTTAAGTGGCAAGTGGGAGCGTGAAAGGGGAATATTTACACATTTTTGTACAAAATATGATTTTGAGCAAAATTTGCAACATTTCTATGTTTATTCCATAAGGGATGAAAAATGCAATATGTTGGTTCTGGTAACAGAATGAAAAATAAAATGGGTCTAGTACCTTACAGCTTGAAGTGAGGAGCCAGGACCCGTTCAAATATTTTTCTTAAAGGGGTTGTCTCACCTCATGATTTCAGGGCTAGCGCAGTTCATTAAAAGTTTGATTGATGGTACAGCCAAGTGGTGCTAGAATGACCTCATCCCGCTTCGTGCCTGTTCATGCATGTTCCCAAAGCTGCTAGCATTTTTTACTAGCAGCTTTGGACCTGCTGGTGAAGTATCTGTGTAGAACATCTCCTACTAAAGTTGTTCTACAAAGTCTACCAGCGTTGATGCAAGGTGGCTGGGCATGCGCGACTACGTGTACTCCGGCAGGCTGTTCTTAGCGTGAAATTAGCCTAAGTGAGTTATTGAAGTTTTAGCCATGATAAAAGCAATTTCGTGAGGTGAGACAACCTCTTTAACGTTGGACGTTATTCTGCATACCATGGGTGATGTCTGGGTTGTCTGCTGAGTGGTTTGGTGTATGGTAATGTTAGAAGGCCTGTTTTGTCACTGAAATTTTGCCTCCATGGCAAGATCTGAAACTGGTAGTCTTTTCTAGAGATAAATGAATGGGTCTGGTACTGATGATATAAGGGCCCTTGACTATACATATCCCAAGTGAATAGTTAGCACTCCAGAAATCTCAGCTGATCTCTATAGGGTGTGCCATATATTCACATGAAATTGACTGGGTGTCCAGATCGTGTTCACCGAAGCTGTACATTGTGGGGTAAAAAACTGATGAACTATTTGGCACCAGCTGCATGATTTAGAGCCACAAAATCACACTGATTTATGCCCAATGACAAAAACCTCTTTGCTTTACGCTCACGTTGATATCATAATCGTTAAGGTTTTACCAGCGTTACCTTAGGATTTCTTCTAAGATCCCTTGAGTGCAGAGAGGTTATGTGCAGGAGTGATAGTACAATGAGGGCATTCACCCATGGAACAATGTCAGGGGTCCATCAAGCTTAGTAGGACACACCTGTCACAACATAGCGAGGTGAAGGCTCCCACAAATTTCAGGCCTTAGGTATGGACAGAGGGGTGTGAAACTAGAACTTAGTGAAAAGAACATAAACACTCTCCGTCCACCCACTCCAGGCACCAGCAAAGACCTTTTGTTTAACATGATTAAATCCTCTTTGTTTCATCACAGACATCCAGGCAAAACAAACACTGGGGTGAGATAAGCAGCCTCCTCTTGAATAGGACCACTTACCTGGCTTGTGTAAGGCTGATGCTATCAGGTGGACAGGTGTGCGCTACAGGAAAAAAGTGTAAACTGCTTGTGTTGGTGATAAGGCTGAGTGATGGCTTCAAGCATCCTGCAGGCCTCTGATGTGCTAGTGTGTACACAAACAATAGCAAGGGATTAAGATGCCCAATCAGAGATATCACCGAATTAGGACTGCCTGATTAGTACATGACACTCTGGGGGAGATTTATCAAGACCAGCTATAATTTATGATATCATAAATTAGGTGCATCCTCCTGCAGTCTGTACACCTAAACAGAAATGTATGGCAGCTCTCTAGCTTCATTTGCACTACAAAAGTGGCGTAAATGAAAATACATTTGTTGTGGCTGATGACCATGCCCCCTTCCTGCCATTGCTACACCACCTTTCTGAAAATTCACACTTAAAAAGTCACAAACACATAGGCCCTGATTTATCATAGCTTTGCTACAGAATTCTGTTATCAAAAAGTCTCAAAAATAGGGCTTTTATGACTTTTTGCACTTGCTTGTGCAAAAGTGATTGCGCAAACTTTTGTGACTTTTCCTACTTTACACCACTCACTCTAGTTTTGTACTGGGTGGAAAAGTGAGTGTGGTTAGCTATGTTAATGAGTTTCACTCTAGATTTATCATTGAGACTTTTTAAAAAAGTCGCAATCTCACTCCAGGAGGAGAGTGGAGTAGTGAAACTGGAGGAGCTGCTCTAGACAGAAGTGTTAGGTCTAAGGACAAGCCAAATTTATCAAGTAGCATGAAACATTTTATAAATGTGGCACAAAGTACTCCAACACAGACTCAAGCAAAACTGACTTCAAATATTACCCTCATGATAAATCTCCCCCATAATTTGTGACTTTTTAACTTCACTTTTCTGGCATACGTAGATGATAAACCTCCCCTTCTGTTTCTTCAACAGTGTCCCACAATTACTAATGTTATTCTGCATCTAGCTCAACAAGCAGTGTGAGTTACAGGTGTATTCACATGTCCATATGTATTTTGTGGTCCACAAAATATAGATCCACAAAATACGGATGATGGCCATGTGACATCCATGATGCATCCATTTTTTTTGTGGACTCATTGTAACAATGCCTATTCCTGCCCCCAAAACAGACAAGAATAGGACATGTTCTGTCTTTTTTGCAGGGCCATGGACCAGACAAATGGATGCAGACCGTCCCTGAGAATGGGGCCTTAAATGGGAAGGGGTGTGACTCAGTGGGAAATGTGGCCTACGCTGCAGATTTTTGTATGCATTTTAAACCATCAACAGGCTTAGTAAATATTCACCAGTGATCAGTGGCATACATAGAGAAGTAAGGACCCCATAGCAAGGATCAAACCAGGCCCCCCACACAGGATGGAAGGGTTTCCTTCTAAACCCCTTTCAATGACCCTTGGGCCATTTTTTCCACTGCCTTATTTGCTAAAGGTTGTTCCTTTAGAGCATCGATGGCCAACCTGAGACTCTCCAGCTGTTGCAAAACTACAACTCCCAGCATGCCCAGACTGCCGACAGTTATCAGCCTACAGAAGGGCATGGTGGGAATTGTACTTTTGCAACAGCTGGAGAGCCACAGGTTGGCCATGTCTGCTTTAGAGGGTAGAGTCCTGACCCATCTTCCTCTGGAAGCGTCCTGAAGTTTTGGAGATGATCCCAATTGGGCCCCCTCTTGTTCTGGCCCCCATAACAGTTGCATGGTCTGCCACTATGGTAGCTATGCCCCTGCCAGCCTTCTGTAAGACCTCTTTCACATGAGCGAGTTTCCCGTCCAGATGCGATGCATGTAGTCAGTGCATAGCATCTGGACTGAATCCTGACCCTTTCATTTCAATGGGTCTGTGTACATCAGCGTAGTTTTTCACACATCATCTTTACGTTAAGGACACATCACAGCATGTTCTAAATTGTGCAGCAATGGCTCCCTAGAAGTGAATGAGGCTTGTATGAAAAATGGAAGGCATCCGGATACAATGCATTTTTCACTGATGGTTGCTAGGAGATGTAGATTTTATTCTTCAGTTTTTCTTCACTCACGCGAAAAACACATAACATAGTAACATAGTAACATAGTTTGGAAGGCCGAAAAAAGACATCTGTCCATCCAGTTCAGCCTGTTTTCCTACAAGTTGATCCAGGGGAAGGCAAAAAAAACCCTGTGAGGTAGAAGCCAATTTTCCTCACTTTAGGGGGAAAAATTCCTTCCCGACTCCAATCAGGCAATCAGAACAACTCCCTGGATCAACGACCCATCTCTAGTAACTATAACCTGTAATATTATTACCCTCCAGAAATACATCCAGGCCCTTCTTGAACTCTCTTAGTGAACTTACCATCACCACCTCCTCAGGCAGAGAGTTCCATAGTCTCACTGCTCTTACCGTAAAGAATCCTCTTCTATGTTTATGTACAAACCTTCTTTCCTCCAGAGGCAGAGGATGTCCCCTCCTCACAGTCACAGTCCTCGGGATAAATAGATGATGGGAGAGATCTCTGTACTGACCTCTGATATATTTATACATAGTTATTAGATCTCCCCTCAGTCGTCTTTTTTCTAAAGTGAATAACCCTAATTTTGATAATCTTTCTGGGTACTGTAGTCCACCCATTCCAGTTATTACTTTAGTTGCCCTCCTCTGAACCCTCTCCAGCTCTGCTATGTCTGCCTTGTTCACAGGAGCCCAGAACTGTACACAGTACTCCATGTGTGGTCTGACTAGTGATTTGTAAAGTGGCAGGACTATGTTCTCATCACGGGCATCTATGCCTCTTTTGATGCAACCCAATCTGAATGGAAAAAACTCAAACACTGAACGCAATCGCAGAAAAAAACTGATTGAACTTGCACGCAAAACCTGAACAGATCCTGACACAATCCATATCACTCAGGTGAAAGAGGCCTAAGTTCAAGTTCTGTTTTTTTCATAGCAATGTTTGGTGACAACCAATGTGGCTATCAGGGGCAGATTGGCCATAGATCTTTAGAGGGAAACTTCCTGGTGGGCCGATGCCCAGGGGGCCACCTGAGTCCTCCTCACGGCCGGCCAGTGGAAATTTTTGGGGATGCATTTTGTGCTGCTGGCAGTATTTTGTGATAGACTGTGGTATTGGGCTCTGTTGGGCTTGTGTTGGCCCTGCCTTCTATCACTTTGGACCTGACTACAGAGCGGGGCCACTTTTAGTATTTTTTCCAGGGCCACTTTATCTTCCAGTGTTGGGAGGTATGCTGCACTATCCACATCTAATGGTTTGATAACCCTGCCT
Source organism: Rhinella marina (assembly GCA_900303285.1). NCBI lineage: Eukaryota > Metazoa > Chordata > Amphibia > Anura > Bufonidae > Rhinella > Rhinella marina. The sequence continues at coordinate 27,427 of ONZH01004278.1, forward strand.
ATTTGGCTTGGCCATGCCTCCTACTATTTTTGGCCCAGCCTACAACATGGGGCCACTTTTTTCCAGGGCCACTTTGAGTTCCCAATTCGTCCCTGGTGGCTGCCAATGTGGTAGTTCCCATGAGTTAATACTGTTAGCCGCCAGAATGGCAGATCTGAATTATTATATAGTGATATGGCCTATATCACTTCACAGAGTTTGCCATTCAGTAGTGACAACCCCAGTAGAAGGCTGTACTTGGATTTAGGAGATTGAGCACTTTATCTATGAGATATCAGAAGATTGTCCTGACCAGATTTCCCTTTTCAGGTGTCCACAACAGTCTTATAGTTTGCAGACCAGATCTGGTGGCAACTATTTCAGAATATACCTGACTAATGCATTATTCATCCATTAAGCATAATAAACAGCCATTCACTGATATTTTATGCAAAATACCTCCAAATCTATGGCACTTTCAGTATAATAGGAGGCATTAAAGTGTCACATATGCCCTTTTACTCCATAATCCTACATGAATACTATTAGGGTATTTTACATCCAGGGTGGCCCTTTGTCTTTAAGTTCTAGTTAGCCCATTTTACCTACCAGCTTCATTTTAAATGTAAGTTACCTTGTTGGTATCAGATAATAACATCATTTCTTCTTGAAATAAAATATGAAAAGGGCACACATTATTGTCAGTACAGGAATATGCCAGGCTAGCAAAACTGGCTTCATTTGTCATAATGTTATATTTTTTGTTCGTAGATATTAGCTATTTGCATCATAAAGAGTAGAAATTGCTCAGTATGTACCATGGTCATGCAAATGAGAGGGTGGTGTGGAATGTAGCCATATATTTGATTAGCATAGTGTCAGGAGATGTACCACTATTATAACATTGAAAATTAAGCCATCTGTCCAAAATGTTTTTCCACTTGAATGGTGGTTCAGATTAGCAGTAAAAAAAATGTTCACAATCTTTACCGTTAGCATATTAATAGGTCATAGTGGGAAAACCTTGTAGAGGGAAGAACTCTTCTGTTAAATGTTTGAGAATGGAAACATCCATTCTGACGCTGTGCTCCCACAAACCAGCAGTAAAATGCATTGAGAGGACTTTTCTTTGAGTCCTGTCCATTATGTGAGTGAGCACCAGAGTCATTTCAGTGCATTTTACTGCAGGTTTGTGGGAGCACAACATCAGAATGGAAGTGAGTATGAAGATAAAAATTACATAACCAGACTCGACGTCAGTTACACTATACACCGCTTACTCTAGTTTGGAGGGTGTTTCAGAGCTGACAGATTCCATTTAAGGATAATTTACCAACCAAATTCATCATAAGCATAACACTGGCCAGATTAAAGAGGTTGACCACTTTGGTTAATCATTTTGCTAGAGTCTCCCAATCTCTCCCAAACTGATCACATGTTACCTTGCTGCTAGTACGCCTATAGGTCCCTTTACACAGGATGACAGAGCAGCAGATCATCCTGTTCCTTCCTGACAATCTGCTGCTCGGTGGTGGAGGAGACCTCTGGAGGAGGAGCGATCGCTAATGCCATTGCTCTTTCTCATACTATCTGGTTGTTTCCCGGCAGCAGATCCGGTTTACACCACACAATCTGCTGCCAGCAATCTTTTTTTTTGCACGCACAATAGGGTAATCGCTGGTACATTTACACTGCCAGATAATTTCTAATGAGCATTCTTTAAGATTCTCAGCCCATGTAAAGGGCCATTAAGGTTCACCTGTAAGTATATTTCCCTGAATTACCACTATAGGGGAAATAAGGCATTACACAGTTGCCGTTGAAATCAATAGGGTGTCCTTGTAATGTATAGATGTGTTGGATCCTCCTGCATTGACTCAGACAACCCCTTTAAGCACTTTTGGTCTTTCTTTTGCTATAACAATCCCTATTATTGTTTGTTGTTAATGACTCTATATTGCAATCAGTTACATATGTTCAGAGCAGGCAGAGCAACCAAAAGCTCATCAAAAGTATCATTGTACGTCACCATCTGCCAACCAAATTCCACTGTATATGATGAATATACAGTGGAATTTGGTTGGCAGATGGTGACGTACAATGATACTTTTGATGAGCTTTTGGTTGTGGTTTTAAGGAGGCCATGATCCATTTATACCCAGGACTATGACCAGGGTACGTTCTCCACATCTAGAAGAAAGAAGGTTTGTACACAAACATAGAAGAGGATTCTTTACAGTAAGAGCAGTGAGACTGTGGAACTCTTTGCCTGAGGAGGTGGTGAGGGTAAGTTTACTAAAAGAGTTCAAGAGGGGCCTGGATGTATTTCTGGAGTGTAATAATATTATAGGTTATAGTTATTAGATCTCCACTGGTTACAGTCATAGATTTCAGGAGAAGTATAGTTGATCCAGGCAGTTACTCTCCTTGCCAGATTTGGAGACGGAAAGGATTTCTTCCGTAAAATGAGGAAGATTAGCTTTTGCCTTGGTTTTTGCCTTGCATTGGATTAACATTGCAGTATTATAGGCTGAACTGAATAAGTATATGCTTTTTTAGAAGCTATGTTACTATGTTTTACTCTGAGCTTTCTACCTTGGTTAATAAAGAACTTGTAACTAAGGAACTGAGAGGCTGCATACCATATGAGTGACTGGTTACACATTTAAATATAATACGGTATGTGGTTATAAATCATTACTGTATTCAATAAAATGTACAGAAGACTAAATATGTATTCTATGGGAAATCTTCCTTCTTTGGCTTTTACTGGCCTTTTACATGTGTTTGTTGAAGTCACTTGCCCAGTCAGAAGCTCACAGTTGTGTTATATAAACATATTGGCCGCACCATCAATACTTCATCTATAACCAATAATCATGGAAACACTGTATCCTATTTATTGTCTACAGGCTGCCATAAAGCTACATGTGCATTACCAAACTGTTCTAAGGACTATTTCCAATCTACCTATGCATTTTAGATATTCCTCCCCATTCCCCAATTAAGTGTGCACATTCATCTGAGTGTGCATGTTTATTTAAATGATGAATGGGAAAAAAGCTGCTGCCACACTGCAGACAGATATGGTATGTTAAAAAAAAACAGGCCCCATCTAGCAGGGAACATTGAGGAAGTCCTATATATATATTTATATATATGTTAATTAGAGATGAGCGAGCACTAAAATGCTCGGGTGCTCGTTATTCGAGTCGAACTTTTCCCGATGCTCGGGTGCTCGTTTCGAATAATGAACCCCATTGAAGTCAATGGGAGACTCGAGCATTTTTGCGGGGGACCAAGGCTCTGCCTAGGGAAGGCTGGGTGAAAACCTGGAAACCTCAGAAAATGATGGAAACACCACGGAAATGGACAGGAAACAGCAGGGGCAGCATGCATGGATGCCTCTGAGGCTGCCTAATCCCACCATTACCCCAAATTCCTCTGCAATAGCTTGGTGGTTACCCTCATGGCAATTGTGCTCACCCAGACCAAGAAGGCGAGGCAAATACTCATCACATGTTTAGGGAAGCACCCAACTAGGTGCAACGAAGGTCCATCACCGCCTGCAGGTGACAACCACTACTCATGCTGGCACTGCAGCTAAATCAAGTTTAGTATCTGTTCTTATCAGTTGCTGTGCCTGCTGGTGGTATAGTGGTGAGCATAGCTACTTCCCAAGCAGTTGATGCGGGTTCGATTCCCATCTATCGCAGGAGGCAATTCAAAATCAGTACAATATCTAATACGTCCCCTACCTTGGAAAATTGTTTGGAGAGATGGCATGGTAGGTGGGGGGGAAGGAGGTTTCGCTGGAAGAGCCAGAGGGAGTGCCCCCTGGGCTAGCGTGTGTGGTGTGACAACAGCCGGACTGGATTTGGGAAAACTGTTGCTTAAACCCGTATGGTATCGATTCTTCTCAGTCTAATACTGTATCGTCCCCTATCTTGGGACCCTATATTTAATGGATTTTCAAAACACGGGTGGAAAAGAGCTTCTCTGGCCAGGGAGTGTTTTTCCCACTGCAGCTAAGGACATGTGCCTATCACAGGTCAGAGGCAATAAAAAAGAACAAAAAAACATGAGTCACTTCTGATAGTCCCCTATCCGGCTAAATTGTGGAGAGTGGGCCTGTAGGTGGGGGGAAAGAGGTTTCGCTGGAAGAGCCAGAG
>ONZH01004279.1:0-22013 GCA_900303285.1 Rhinella marina
TACTACTCAAGCTAATTCAACTGTGAATAACAAAATGAGTTATTAGAGAGTATCATTAAAATGTAACATTTAATGTTTGCAATAAAACAATGTTCAAGTTGATATGATCATGTTCTGAAGGATTATAAAGTGCAGATGTTATATCTGGGACACCCACGATTCACATTTCGGTCTGCTCTTAACACCACACTCATTGTTTTACAGTATATACACAATATCAGGTTTGGACATTCTTCACACTCCTCACACTCCTTTCTAATACTTTCTCAGCTTTGATGAACAGACCACTAGGCAAAGTAAACAGAAATCTATTTTGTTTTATGACACATAAAGCCATGAGACAATATGCTGTCAGTGAGTCACACTATATGGTCAATCTGACTCAAGGTCTGTCGTAAATGTGGAGGGCTTGACATTGGCACATAACCATTACATGTCAATCAAATCATTTGGTGTGATAAAATCTAAATGATCTTTACGTAGATACTTGTCAAGATGTGGAAATATCTATTGTCATTGTTAAAAAAGTAACCTTTTTAAATCACAATTTGAGATATAGTGTTGACATCAGAAGATTTATATTCCAGGAACATATCTATCTTTTACATAGATAGACTCAATCATATTAATTGGATGAGTGAGACCAAACAGGGTTCAGTCCAAACTTTGCTATTTTATGGACAACAGACAAATCCAAATCTTTCTGGGTTTGTTTCGGACAAATCCACTACATAGCGCCATTTTAGTGCACATGGTGGTGAGAAAAAAGCACTAAGGAGGAAGAAGAAGGGGTCTCACATGACCCTGAGAGGAAGTGGGGGAAAGCTTGCCCTGATTGGCTCCCAGGATGACAAACAGCCTGGATGAGTCAATAAGTCCTGCTGCAGGCGGGTGGTGCCCTAGAAGAACGTTAATCTGTGCTGTGAATGAGGGTGGTTGGGCCTTACAATGTCTGCCAGGAAAACGATCTCAGGGAGTCAGGGGCAGTGAAAAATCAATCAGGGGTAGTCAAAAAATGAATTAATCAAGCTTAATTGACAGGGAAAGTGAAGGGAAAGTCTACGACTCCAAAGACAAACTGTGTGTATTGTGTACAATAGAGAGAAGCAGGGCAGCTGACAGACAGGGAGATAGGCAGGGACGTACATAGAAATGATTGGGCCCCATAGCAAGAATCTGAATGGGGCTCCTAACCCCGCCCACTACCCCGCCCACCCCACATGCTGCCCTGGCTCCTCCCATGCCACAGCCCCATTTGCCAATAAAGAAATGTATACATGAGCTACTGATTTATTTATTTATTTTTTTTTAATTAAGGAGACGTTATACTGAATGGGGCAGCCCACAAGGATGGATTATACTGTATATTATACAGCATAGTATACGGATTATACTTTATATTATACAGTATGGTGTAGGGATTATACTGTATATTATACAGCATGGTGTACGGATTATACTGTATACTATACAGTATGGTGTAGGGATTATACTGTATACTATACAGCATGGTGTAGGGATTATACTGTATATTATACGGCATGGTGTAGGGATTATACTGTATATTATACAGCATGGTGTAGGAATTATACTGTATACCATACAGCATGAATGTACGGATTATACTGTATACTATACAGCATAGTGTACGGATTATACTGTATATTATACAGCATGGTGTACGGATTATACTGTATACTGTACAGCGTGGTGTACGGATTATACTTTATACTATACAGCATCGTGTACAGCTTATACTGTAGATTATACAGTATGGTGTAGGGATTATACTGTATACTATACAGCATGGTGTATGGATTATACTGTATACTATACAGTATGGTGTACGGATTATACTGTATACTATACAGCATGGTGTAGGGATTATACTGTATACTATGCAGCATGGTGTAGGGATTATACTGTATATTATACAGCATGGTGTACAGATTATACTGTATATTATACAGCATGGTGTAGGGATTATACTGTATATCATACAGCATGGTGTATGGATTATACTGTATATTATACAGCATGGTGTACGGATTATACTGTATACTATACAGCATCGTGTACGGATTATACTGTATATTATACAGTATTGTGTAGGGATTATACTGTATACTATACAGCAAGGTGTACGGATTATACTGTATACTATACAGCATCGTGTACGGATTATACTGTATATTATAAAGCATGGTGTAGGGATTATACTGTATATTATACAGTATGGTGTAGGGATTATACTGTATACTATACAGCATGGTTTACGGATTATACTGTATACTATACAGCATGGTGTATGTATTATACTGTAGATTATACGGCATGGTGTATGGATTATACTCTATATTATACCGTATGGTGTATGGATTATACTGTAGATTGCATAGCATGGTACAGGGATTATAATATATACTGCACAGGTCCTCCTCGCAGTGCGCACAGGAATGTCCGGGTGGTCCTGCGGTGAGCGGAGGTGAGCAGGCCAGGAGAGGCCCGGAGCACATGCAGGGCACGAGGCATCTTAATGATGCAGAGTAGGCTGCGGGGCCTCCCGTGCGCTCCGGGCCCCTCCTGTGCCGAGGCCCCATAGCAGTGGCATGGTCTGCCTCTATGAGCGGTACGCCACTGGAGATAGGAGACAGGACCTGTGGCTGTGCCTACTATCAGAAGTGTTTGTTGTTTCCCCATTTTATATATATATATATATATATATATATATATATAACTGCAGCAACACGCCTCAGTTTCCACACAGTCGCAATTTTTTTTTCTGCTTTCAATTCAATTAAGCAGATAATATACGTGATTACTGCCACAATACCCGAGGTATGGCAGCAATCTACCTGTGTGTGTTAAAGGGATTGTCCGGGTTAAGTTGAAACCAGACTTAACCCTGTCTTCACCCAGGCAGCCCCTCTGAATTGAGCATCAGAGCATTTCATGCTCCGATGCTCTCCTACACAACATTATCTAAGAGGCCCAAAAATGCCCGGGCGACAGAAGGGTTCCAAATGAAAGACCCAGAGCCAGAATGTGGGTAGTAAAGGCATCTATCTGGCCAGAAGAAGTGGTTGTAGTAGTAGGCCGCAGTTGTTCCGTCTGGCTTGGGAAAGGCACAACATTATAGTTGAGGAGAAAGAGGATGAGATAGTAGATTGGATGGCTCACTCCTCCTCTCAGATGCAGCAGGATGATGTGGAGGTGACTTCAGAGTCCAACACTGTACTGTGGAGCCAGGGGTCACAGTGTTCCTCCTGCTTCTCCTCCTTGTGGCCCAAAGAAGGCTTTCAATGGAGTCTTCCCAGTCTTCACTGACCATTTCTAGAGGGGTGCCTTTCTTTTTCCTAAGAAGTGGCAAAAAAAAAACACCACGCCTTACAGCAGATAGTCAAGAGAGTCTCCCTGTTGACAACTTTTGTGAGAGCAGTGTTTTTACTGCCTTGAGAAGGAGATGGTGGAAGAGGCTGCAGACCCCAGGCATAGCCGTGTTGGTGCTGGTAGTAGTGGCCACCGTAGCTGCGCTATTGTCAGTATGCATGGTGCTGCGTGCTGCAGTCTGCATCATGCAACTAAGACAGAGATAAGCATGGAGATATAGGCGGTGCAGAACTGTGGAGAGCTGTGTAGGTGAGAGTGAGAAGTTTAAATTGAATCCGATACAGTACAGGCAACCAGTGCAATGATCGAAGTAGCAGTAGAGTGATGAGCCTGGCTGTTGAATTCAGCATGGATTGGAGAAGGGATGGTTTAATGAGGGGGAGGCCAATTAACAGTGAGTTACAGTAATTAAGACAGGAATAGATTGGGGCAACAATGAATGTTTTTATGTAAGAAAATTGCAATTTCTAGAGATTTTTTGAGGTGTAGGTGGCAAGAGCAGGCAAGAGTTTGGATACAGGGGAGCAAGAAAAGATCACTGTAGAACATGACAGCTGTAGAGCATGCTGCCTAGGTGTTATGGTGGTGCAACACAGTATCAGATTTAGGCCTCTTTCACATGACAGTATTTTTTGCAAGCTCCGATCCGCATATTTTGCGGATAGGATGCGGACCCATTCATTCCTATGGGTCCGCAAAAAATGCGGTGCTGTCCACATCCGTATGTCCGCTCCATAGCCCGCAATAAAAATAGAACATGTCCTATTCTTGTCCGTATTACAGACAAGAATAGTACTGTTCTATTAGGGGCCAACTGTTCCGTTCCGCAAAATACGGAATGCACACGGATGTCATCTGTTTTTTTTTATTGCGGATCCGCAATTTGCGGACCGCAAAACACAACGTTCGTGTGAAACTTGCCTTAGACAGCAGTTTATCTGCATAGAACTGAAAACAAACCTACTAATAGTCTGTCCAATAGGGGCTGAAAAGAGAGAAAAGAGATGAGGACCTAGGATTGAACCCTGAGGAACTCCAACAGCAAGAGGAAGTGTAGAGGTAGCAAGCTATAAGTCTATGACCAAATGTCTAGGATACTGATATTTATTCCCAGACCACGTCACCATGTTTATTCAGTCAGTTGATGTTGGTGTCAAACATGGTTGCTAATCAAAAGCTGTTCAGAAGAATTACATGGCATGTTAAATACAACTGTATAACATAAAGAGCCCCTGCACATTCAGTTACACTAATACATGGAATGTAAAGTTACTGGTGGCAGATTGCATAACTAATTGCATTTTATGATCCTTTTTGAAGGGTTTAGTGGACTCCCTCTTTTCTTCCTCTGGGTCCTTTATTCTATGTTTATCTGTTACCATAGTTCCAGCTCATATTTCATATGGGACTGACAAATGGGGTCAACAGATCACAGTACGTACCTGATTTGTTGACAAATTGGTACTTCTGCATGATACTTGACTAAATCACCTTAAACTCCATTAAAAATCAGGTCCACATAGGTTCTAACAAAATAACTTCATTATGTGTGAAACATAACTACAATATTTTAATCCCAGTAATTCAAGGAAATGGGTTCTCCTCAGTCATTTTCTTGCAAACAGATGGAGTCAATATCTGAGATGCTAGGCCACTCTATAGATAACAGTACCTTTGATCCCTGATACTAGAGAGGCATCCTATTTTAGTAAGAAATTTCATAGATCTAAGCAATATTGATAGGGTCATGAAAAGTTGAATGAAAAAACCCACCACAATTGGCATGTAAGAATATATAGCTCCAGCAATGATTAAGATTCATTCAGAAAGCCTTCAGATACCTTAGATACTGTCTTGATAATACCAGTTTGTCGGTTTTATTTTTGTACCTGCATGTTGTTTTTACTGCACTGATAACATATGTTGGAGGAAGGAACATTCAGAATCTGGATCCTGGTGATAATAAAATACACACGTATACATATAGCATTGGTTGCTTGTTTATTAGATCAGCACATGGTTTATTCAGGGGGACATTTATCATGTGATTTAGCCACAAATAGTGGCATTAAAAAAGTCACAGATTTTGTCACACGCCATATCTGCGGCAAAGTCTGTGACTTTTTCCCCTTCACACCATTTTTCAGAAAAAGAGAAAAAAGGGGATGTAGTGAGGTTGAGATGGGGGCATCTCAGCAGGCCTGCTAGAAACATTTATCGTCTTTATTCACGTCAGCTGGGGGGGCTGACGTGAATAAAGGGGACTAATTGCTTTACCCGTATCTACCACTTCTTAGATGAGAGAATCATAATTGCCAATGGAGTAGAAAGTAATTTTCGTATTTGGCACATTAAAGCGGAGAAGCAAAGTCATATTATCAGTAAAGCGTCTTGATCCATTTCTTACCCTCAAGTTTAAGATTTTCCTTTAACATGGCTGTTTTCTTTCAGAAACAACACCACACCTGTCAATGGGTTGTAGCTGGTATTGTAGCTCTGCTCTACTAAAGTGAATAGAGTTCACCAACAAAACTACAAACAAACTGAGCACCGTTTTTATTAGAAAGCAGCCATGTTGTTCTAATCCGGGGTACCCCTGTCATGGAAGATCTTAGTGTTCTCTCCAATCAGAAGGACTACTGAGCATGCCACAACTGAGTCTTCTGATATTGCTATTGGAAAATATTATTGTTTCTAAGAAACATGTTTTTCTGCCTTGAAAAGTGGTGGGTATCAGTTATGTGTGTAGTCACTTGGTTGGGGGGTGGAAAGCCTGAGACACCCTTTGAGATTGTGAAGACTAGTCAGTTGATTATTGATGCATCTGGTGGGACAGGCCCTTAAAAGGGTTTTCCAAGATTTTTTAACTGATGGACTACACCAATCAGATACTGATCACCCCTTTCAACTAATGAGAACTTTTCTGTAGAGTTTGTGGAGAATTTGGCTGGGACAATATATGCCAGGACAATATGTGATTAGTAAAATTAGACATTATTGTTTAACTGTTGGATATCTTTGGTTTGTTCTTGTTGGGAATTTCTCTTATTACTGATTTGTTTATTTTTTTAGAAGAATTGGTAATGCATGGAAGCAAGGAGAAAGAAAGTAGGATAATAGAGGTCTGGAAATGAGATGATCTTTGCATCGTCTGGGATACCTTCTCTCCGACTTCCGATTTTTGTAACAGTGAAATTTAAAGAAATGGGCAATTTTTTATGTAAGTCTCGCTGTGTATTTTTTATATAATAATAAGATAACAATTAATAAAAAAAAAGAAGAAAAGATCCTGTGTAACAAAAATTATGTCAACTATATGGCAAAGTTTCCATACCCATATCATTGGCTAATATTGACTAAGTCTTATTTAAAATTCTTGCTACAAGCTTGAACCAAGATATCTTGATGAGATTGGGTTTGTGCCCAGAAAAATGCTTCCATTAATATTAAGGGGCTTCGGTTATTTTTTCTGGTATGCACAAATTAAATTTTGGTCCCAAATTCTGTAAATGGATTCAGAAAACATATACTGCTCCCTATAGTTGGAATGCATCAGGGCTGTCTGCTATCCCCATCTGTATTTGCCCTGGCAACTAAGATAAAGTCCTCCCTATTAGCATGTCAGACAAAGTGTAGTTACCATTGGTCTCTGCATAGATGACATGATAATATGGGGCGAATCAGTGACCACCCGTGTAATGTCATTGATAAATTTGGTTCGTACTCCATCCATTAATTGTAGTCAGCTTTAACTACATTACCATATATGATTTTCCCGCAGACTAATACATTTTCCCTACTTCCAGGAGCAAACAGTTTCAAATACCTGGGGATCCACATGGCTGAATATTCAAATAGAGACCTCGCATTTAAAGGGGTTCTGCAGTTGTTTAAAACTGATGATCTATCCTCTGGATAGATCATCAGCATCTGATCGGCGGGGGTCCGATACCCGGGACCCCTGCCAATCAGCTGTTTGAAAAGGCAGCAGCGCTACAGGAGCGCCGCGGCCTTCTCTGTGTTTTCCTCAGGCCCAGTGACGTCACAACTAGTATCACTGGCCTGGGCGGGGCTAAGCTCTGTTCACATGAATGGAGCTTAGCCGCGCCCAGGCCAGTGATAGTAGTCGGACCCCCGCCGATCAGATGCTAATGATCTATCCAGAGTATAGATCATCAGTTTTAAACAACTGCAGAACCCCTTTAACATAAATCCACTACTAGATTATAGGAAAATACAGAGTAAACTCTCATTATAAATCTGCTTCTGCTTCCTTCATTCTTACATGCTCTGCACCATATCTCCTCTAATAGCAAGATAATCAGCAAATGGAAAGCAGGTCAAACAAAGTCCAAACACAAATCCTTTGACCCATGAAGAAATTTTACCCATTGCAATATATAGCACATTTGAATTTCATTTTGAGGTATTTAAATATGTACAATGATGGAAAGCCCAGCGGAGGTTTAAAACACAATGTGAAATCAGCCGTATAGATACCAGTATTGCCGGTTACTTCATCCAGCCAAAAGGAAATTTTGAAGGCTTTAAAAGTTTTACTTTTGTTTTGCTGACTAGTACAACTATATTTTATGACATACTGGAGGAGATTTATCAAAAGTGCTGTAAACTGTCTGTTTCCCATAGCAACCAATCAGATTCCACCTTTCATTTTCCAAAGGAGCTCTGAAAAATAACAAAAATGGACTCTGAGTGGTTGCTATGGGCAACTAAGACAGTTTTCCTTTACCAGTTTTGATAAATCTCCCCCATGGAGTTGACATGTGTAATACACGAGGTATCTTTGTCTGTACAAATTGTATACCTTTGTAAATTTGTTTGTGTATGGAATTTTTGGATTTTTAATATTTATGACTGTTCGTTATGAGTTATATGTTGAATATACTTGTTCTGCACCAAATCTCAATGAGCAGTACACCACGGTGTTATAAAATGTTGGCATTCAGTGTGGGTGTTTCATTGTTGCTATAGCTTAAAGGCCGCATATAGTGTGTGTTGGTATTCTCTCTCAGTCTGAAGTGTCATTTGGTTTTAAGCTGATTTGCATTTCTTTGTGATTTTTCATCTATCTGCAGCGACTCGGGAGGAGCCGGAGCAGAGGATGAGGGTGACAGTGACTCTGATTGTTAGTAACAGTGCATATTGGTCATTAGATGATTCATTCAAGTCAATCCATGGTTTTAAAAATAAATTTTGTGAACACAGCTTAATCTAGATTCTGAGTTGTCTTCTCAAAATGGTGGTCTTCTGAAATTCTAGGTTCCTATGGCTCCCATCTGAGGGAGGCTATACACATTAAATAAATGGTGGCTGCCTGAACCCACCAGAACTGAAGACTGGTGAATTTCAACATGCCAATCCTATGTTCTCTTTTTATTGAGAACACATGTATGTGTGGCAAAGGTGCATGTCTTTGTGGGGAGTCGGGAGTGGTTGTCCACTGAAAAAGCAATCAGCAAACAGCTATCTGTAGTGTATAAATTGTAGTGAAACAAATCATGGATTTACAGTGTTTCCTTGATTTGTGTGATAGATTATCTAGCACATATCTACTGGCAGATCATTTTCTGAGCACCAAGCTGTTTAGTTCTACTCACCATGAATTAACTCTGTGGCTAGCCATACACTGTCAGCTATCGCTCCAAAATACCCCATATTCATGCATGCTTATGAGTGTGCCAGTCGGGCAAAGGAGGACTGACACAGTCCTCTGGCAGCAGATTATCTCTCCAAGAAGAAAGGATGGGGGATGTTAAAATCCAACATGCCTAACATTTCTCTCCCTCAACATCTACCACCAGGAGGAGTTGGGTGGTCTTCAAACAGCTGAGCGTGTGTGTGTACTCATAGGGGACAGGAGGTTAAACTGCTGACAAACACTTCTGGAGGTTTCTTATCTTCCTTTTAAAATCCAACATGCTCAACACTTCTCTCCCTGACATCTGCAATCAGGGAAGAACCAGAAGTTTTTTTTTTTCCGGCAAAAATCAGCAGTTTCAGCTGATATTTTATCTCCTTTCTATAAACCAAGCCTTCAGCTATGGCATTGTAAGACGATTATCACACCTCCAGACCTTTGACAGAAGAGCCCTGAGGAAAGACAATGGTCAGCAGGCAGTTAAGGTCCCTTTACATGGGACGATGTACAGTACTAGAAGATTGTTGGGAGGGAAGCATTCCTACCTGACAATCTGCTGATCGCTAGAAGAGCAGACCGGTGCATTTACATGCAGGGATCTCCTCCAGAGTATGGGTAGTAGCGATCGATAATGCCATCGCTCTTCCACATTCAGACTTGTTGTTTTCTGGCAGCAGATTGTGTTTACACAGCACCATCTGTCACTGGTAAACAAGGATTTTTGTGTTTGCAGAAACTATCAAATTACCCAGTGAAGGAGTATTTCGCTCATTCATCGGCAGTGCATTTACATAGCCAGATTATCACTAACGAGCCTTACTATGAACGCTCATTAGCAATGATCTAGGCGATTCTCAGCCCATGTAAAGGACCCTTTACTGGAAATGGACTGTTCATTCCCGATAACTGCATGATTATCAGGGGAGGTGAAAGCTGCATTTACAGTGCCTTGTGAAAGTATTCAGCCCCCTGGAACTTTTCAACCTTATGCCGCATTTCAGGCTTCAAACAAAAAGATATAACATTTTAAATTTTTGGTGAAGAATCAACAACAAGTGGGTCACAATTGTGAAGTGGAACGAAATTTATTGGATCATTTAAACTTTTTTTGTAATAATAAAACTGAAAAGTGGGGCGTGCAAAATTATTCGGCCCCCTTGCATTAATACTTTGTTGCGCCACCTTTTGCTGCGATTACAGCTGCAAGTCGTTTGGGGTACGTCTCTATCAGTTTTGCACATCTAGAGACTGAAATTCTTGCCAATTCTTCCTTGCAAAACAGCTCGAGCTCTTTGAGGTTGGATGGAGAGCGTTTGTGAACAGCAGTTTTCAGCTCTTTCCACATATTCTCAATTGGATTCAGGTCTGGACTTTGACTTGGCCATTCTAAGACCTCGATACGTTTATTTTTGAACCATTCCATTGTAGATTTTGCTTTATGTTTGGGATCATTGTCTTGTTGGAAGATAAATCTCCGTCCTAGTCTCAGGTCTTTTGCAGACTCCAACAGGTTTTTATTCAGAATGGTCCGGTATTTGGCTCCATCCATCTTCCCATCAATTTTAACCATCTTCCCTGTCCCTGCTGATGAAAAGCAGGCCCAAACCATGATGCTGCCACCACCATGTTTGACAGTGGGGATGGTGTGTTCAGGGTGATTAGCTGTGTTGCTTTTACGCCAAACATATCGTTTTGCATTGTTTCCAAGAAGTTTGATTTTGGTTTCATCTGACCAGAGCACCTTCTTCCACATGTTTGGTGTGTCTCCCAGGTGGCTTGTGGCAAACTGTAAACAAGACTTTTTATGGATATCTTTGAGAAATGGCTTTCTTCTTGCCACTCTTCCATAAAGGCCAGATTTGTGAAGTGTTCGACTGATTGTTATTCTATGGACAGACTCTCCCACCTCAGCTGTAGATCTCTGTAGTTCATTCAGAGTGATCATGGGCCTCTTGGCTGCATCTCTGATCAGTCTTCTCCTTGTTTGAGATGAAAGTTTAGAGGGACGGCCGGGTCTTGGTAGATTTGCAGTGGTCTGATACTCCTTCCATTTCAATATGATCGTTTCCACAGTGCTCCTTGGGATGCTTAAAGCTCGGGAAATCTTTTGGTATCCAAATCCGGCTTTAAACTTCTCCACAACAGTATCACGGACCTGCCTGGTGTGTTCCTTGGTCTTCATGATGCAGAATCCTGAGACTATCACAGAGCAGGTGCATTTATACGGAGACTTGATTACACGCAGGTGGATTCTATTTATCTTCATCAGTCATTTAGGACAACATTGGATCATTCAGAGATCCTCAATGAACTTCTGGAGTGAGTTTTCTGAACTGAAAGTAAATGGGCCGAATAATTTTGCACGCCCCACTTTTCAGTTTTATTATTACAAAAAAGTTTAAATGATCCAATAAATTTCATTCCACTTCACAATTGTGACCCACTTGTTGTTGATTCTTCACCAAAAATTTAAAATCCTATATCTTTTTGTTTGAAGCCTGAAATGTGGCAGAAGGTTGAAAAGTTCCAGGGGGCCGAATACTTTCGCAAGGCACTGTATATGCAGCAATCATTTCCTCTGTATGAGGAACAAGGTTTACTCATCCTCATGAAGAATCATTGCTTCTGGGAGACAGATCCTCATTTTCACAGGATGATCTGCTGCCCAGGAACAATGATTTAGCTGATGTTTTCTCCCAATGAATGAGCAAACAATCGGTGACACCTTCAGGCTTATTTCTCAGGGGTCTGTTCAGGGAAAAACGGATGGTTTTGCACACAAGTTCAATTGTGTATGCAATTGCGGTCAGTCTTTCAGTTTTTTCCATACATCTGCAATCAGGTTTTGATGTGTTTTTCACACATGTTCAGAAAACTTCTCATGTGAAAGAGGCCTTACACAAAGCACTTATCAGGAACGAGCATTGCTAGCTACAGCTACCTAATAATTGCCCTAATAAGGAATAATAATCCATTTTAATAATTTTCCATTCTTAAAGGGGTTTTCCGGTGTTTATATATTAATGGGCTATCCTCAGGACAGGTAATCGATATCAGATCAGTGGAGGTCCAATACCCCGAACCCCATGGTCAGCTGTTTCGACCAGCTGCTGGAGCCAGTTGCATAAAGTCTATAGAATATTAGCTTCTGATTATTAGAAAAGCTATACATAATAATTTTTCAGTATCAACAGAACCAACAAGCAGAAGTTTCTGTCCACCATGTAGTGGCCATGCCAGGGTACTACAGCTCAGCTTCCAAAAGAATGGGAGTTGGGCAGCAGTATGCCAGCGCTGGAAACTCCACATTAGATGTACCCGTCCCTCCACTGAATCATTTCCGGCACCGGTGGCTGACTAAAACAGCTGATCAATGGGGGTTCGTAGTGTGAGACCACCATCAATCTGACATTGATGATCTATCCCAGTGATGACTAACCTCCGGCACTCCAGCTGTGGTGAAACTATGACTCCAAGCATGCTCCATTCATTTTTATGGAGTTCTGAGAACAGCCGTGCAAGTGTACATTTTGGGAGTTGTAGTTTTACCACAGCTGGAATGCCGGAGGTTAGCATCACAGATCTATCCTGAGAATAAGTCATCAATATCTATGTGCCAGGAAATACATTTAAAAGGATAGTATGGAGTTACAGACAAATGTTAACATTTCCGAATTTTAGACACACAACTTGTCCCTCCACAAGACATGAGGAACAATAAGTTTGAAAAGAGTGTGTAGCTCCACTCTGGAGAAACCTGGATAAAGGGAGTACACAATGAGTAATTCTCTAATACACTAGCAGAATTATAAATGATTTAGTTGCATATTCTTCAGGTATCCATTTATTTCAATGTAGACAATTAAGATGTTAATGCACAGTCGATAGCTGTCGGTCGAACAGTTGTTCAGCCAGTCACTATCTCTCTCAACTAGCTCCCAATTCTCCTAAAAACAGTCAGTTTGGGCGGGTGTGTATGTGTTGTCAATGGAGAGAGGAGAAAGCCACTAGCAGACACCTCTGACAGCAACTTATTTCCTGGAAGAACAAAAGGTTTGTGCAAAAAAATTAATCTGTCGGGGAGCATAGGCAGCAACCCATACACATTAGATTGTCAGGCATAGCTGCCATTCTCAGTGACCCCTATAAACAATGATGTGTTGTCGGCCAAAACGGCAATCGAGGGTTTGGCGGACAATACACAAATGTGAATAGCGGCTTTTGGTCCACTAGAGTAGAGTCATGCTTTATCAATGAGTCCACAGAAGGTGAAGCAGTGACAGATCTAGGATTACCTATTCTTAGTGATGTGACGTAATCCATTTGTGGTAAGAAGTTTTGTCTATCAACATAAAAGGTAAAATCTTTTATAGTCAAGCTCCTACTTGTTTGTGGCCCTTGGGTCTTCTGCACTATTATAGAGATCTTTTCACTATACTTACTTATAGCATGATGGTAGGATATTCTTAGATCACCACCAATCCTGGGAAAAAAGATTGCCTGTTGCCAGTTGCATCAGAGAGGTGGTTGCATATGCCTGTTTGCCCACTATATAGTAAAAAGGATATAAGGTAATAGCTTAGGCTACTTTCACACTAGCGTTTTCTTTTTCCGGTATTGAGTTCCGTCATAGGGGCTCAGTACCGGAAAAAAACGCTTTAGTTTTGCCCCAATTCATTGTCAATGGGGACAGAACTGAACTGAAGACAACGGAATGCTCCTAAAAGCATTCTGTTCCGTCTTCAGACCGGAGAACAAACCGCAGCATGCTGCGGTTTGCTCTCCGTCCTGGGCATCCGCACCAAGACGGATCCGTCATGACCCCCAATGCAAGTCGATGGGAACGGATCCGTTCAGTGTGACACACACAGTAAACGTATCTGTCCTCCATTGACTTTCAATGGAGTTCATGACGGATCCGTCCACAGTACACCACACATGACAGACACATACACACAGACACACACACACACACACAGACATACACACAGACATACACATAGACATATACACAGACATATACACAGACATACACACAGACATACACAGACATATACACAGACATACACAGACATATACACAGACATACACATAGACATATACACAGACATACACACAGACATACACAGACATATACACAGACATACACACAGACATACACAGACATACACATAGACATATACACAGACATACTTACATGCTCCCAGCAGCTCCGCACATCGCAGGAGTAGGAGGACTGCGCGGACATAGGAAGATTCTCCCTCCAGCAGAGGGCGCTGTGGGGAATCTTCCTATGTGCGCGCCGTCCTCCTGTGCTGTGCGGAGCATGCTGGGAGCATGTATGTATGTCTGTGTATGTGTACATCTGTGTGTATGCCTATGTGTGTGTATATGTGTGTGTATGTGTATGTGACACGTGTGGGGCCGGAGCGCTGCTCCAGCTCCTCATGTGTACTTGCGGCAGCACGTTTCCGGCGGCACCCTTCACCCGCCGTATCTGTGCTGCCGCTAATGTGAAAGAGGCCTTTCTTAGCTGTTTTTTATTTCCCACAATGAGCAAGCATATGATCCACCTCTCCACTGCAAACAAGGGACATTGAATTAATTACTTATATTGCATAAGGAGTCCACCTTTTATTTTCTAAAGGAGCTGTCATAAATGAAAGGTGGAATCTGATTGGTCACTATGGGCAACAAAGCCAGTTCTACTTTACACCAGTTTAATAAATGACCCCATTAGTCTCTTAGAACGTGGTAGATTGACCTCATCTATCATCTAGTGACCAAATCTCACCATAACCCAATAAATAAGCTTTACAGTCCAGCAGCGAAAACAAGCCATAAAAATACGATTAACAAGGATGTTGCTCTCTAGGTACTGGAAGAAAATCTTGTTATGAAACTACCACTTTCTTGGGGCGTTTCCAGCTTGCTCTACAATGTGGTCAGACAACGTCTGGATTAAAGGATCTAAAATAATATGCAAAACATCCACAAAAGTTTTTTTTATTATACACAAAAGGCCAACAATATTTGTGTTATAAATCTCAATATTATTACAAGGTATATAACATTTCAATAACATGTTTCTTGTTCTTAAATATATTTCCTAATTGATTTATTATAATAAATTAACAATTTACATCTACATAAGCTTAAAGTAGGCAAGAAAGGAAGGTCAGAACTGCAACCATAGCCATTGGACTACCAAAAAATTGACGAGTTTGATCTCTAAGTAATTAATCTATCTCAGTGCCTAAATTATTATACTGTACTATAGAGTGAAAAACACCAACAACATCTGCGAGAACAAAAGATAATCGCAGGTATGGACAGGAAAAGTCCTCCCTGGAAGAAGCCCAGCGTGGCGAAACGGCGTCGGGATCGAGATGCCGTCGTGCGGTGCTGACTCCCCCACTACAAGCTGCTTCTCTATTTTACTGGTAATCCTTTCTGGCTGGTGTTGTTCTTGTTGTACCTTTGACATTTCTTTAACATAACTTGATCTGGTGGGTCCTTTATCCTAGTTGCTGTGGTACACAACCATCTATGCCTAAGCACAACGGTGTTTTGGCTCTCTTTCTTACCCTCTTGGCTATTCCATGTTATCACCGATTTATTATTCAGTTGTTGTCTATTTATTGGCTTTTTTTAACAATAAAGATTATTTACTTTTGTAAATTGAGTGCAGACAGTTGTTTATATGTAGGAGGTCATTTTGTACTATAGAGTGGCCAATAAAAACACCATAGAGTGTCCAAATAATAAACCTGTACAGTGATCTCTAGGAAGTGCGTCAAACAACTTTTCAGACTTTTTGCTTCTTTATGGTACATAACACTAGAGCTGTTGTGTGCACTGTCAGCTTTATTAAAGTCTGCCTCTAAGGCCAGAATATACAGCAGGAGGAGCAAAATGGACCACAGTAAATACCATCTAGGATCCTTAATCCCAAGACTATTCAATTCAGATTGCAGGTTTTTAAATTTAATTATTTGATCAGTGGATATAATTTAGGCACCCAACTTTTATGTGAGTAAGCACTGTTATTTGAAAACTATATAATGGTATTATTTAGGCACCATATGCAACTCTTTCACACTTGCGGCAGCAGGTTCCGATAGGCTGTTCCGGTCGGGGTTTTTGTCCGTCCGCCTCTCGGCTTGTTTGCCGGGAAGGAACGCTTCCTGCCCGACAATGTGCTCTAATATTGTCCCATGTAAAGAGGCCTTTAACGATCTGTAGTGATGGAAGTCATTCTCCTAGACAATTGCCTATTATCTGTGTGGTTTTCCAACTTAGCAGTTTGGCAAGTATAGTAAATAAAATCAGCAGATATGTTGCATATTCAGATTCAAAGCAGATAATCAATTTAGTATGTTATAATAGTTTTGTATGATAACCCTTTCAGTGGAAAAAAAGCCTGTTTGCCAGGTTTGTCAGATACAGATAATGTTGACAAAGGGAGTTTGCTTATGGTTTCTGGTAAGCTGCTGAATTGTTCCTTTCGAGACACTGTGGAACATTTATTATCTAGAACTCTAGCAATATTAAGCATATTTCTGGGGCATATTGCAGCGCAAATCTGCGACTTCCCCCTGCTCACGCCAGGCCGAAAAAAGTGGGCATGGGCAGGGAAGGGCCAGTGGGCCCCTCTCATTCATCATTTTCTATGCCTGTTTTAGGTGTAAAAAATGGTTTATATATAGAGATGAGCGAACGTGCTCGTAACGAGCACTGTAGAGCTTGGCTCCCCTGCGCTCGCATGGGCGCAGGCATCCGCTTCCGTCCTCCTCACCCGACGGAAGCGGATGCCTGCGCCCATGCGAGCACAGGGGAGCCGAACGCTACAGTGCTCGTTACGAGCATGTTCGCTCATCTCTATTTATATATATGCCAGCAAGGAAGCTGTTTTACATTGAGACTGGCGCTGGATCTGCCAAAGTTATGTAGAGGCCGGCGCCTCTTCATAACTTCGGCGGATCCATCACCAGATATAGGGGTTATTAAGACCGGCGTCTAAAACGCCGGTCTTAATAAATGACCCCCTGCATTTTAAGATATCTAATAAACATGTTATTAAAGGAATTCTATAACCAGAATTTTCAGTATTAAACAGGATGCCATTTACATGGCAGACAGGGCAAGCAGGAGGAGACCAAAGCTGGCCTGGCCCTGTCAATCAAGAGGACGTGGGTGTGGAATGAGATGCAACGCCACCCCTGCTCCTAGAGGCTAGTTAGCATATAATAAAAGTTGGAATTTTACAAAAACGGGGGCACAATGAAAAAAAAATAGCAGAGTTAAATTAAGGTGACATTAGCACATGTGTATTGTCAGCCAGTTTAATACTGAAAATTCTGGTGACAGAAACCCTTTAACTCTCAAAGACATAGAAAACCTATATAAATGAGCCAGACCGCATAGAATAAATCATATATTTTATTAATAAATAAACAAGACAATACATATTATAAAACCAAGTGCAGGACTAGTAGCGACATCCAGCAAGAGGAGGCACAGGCAGGAGTGCAAAAAATGTCCATATGAAAAAAACTACATGATAAAGTGCAAGTGCATAACATAAATAAATAGTAAATGATAAAGCAGGACAAAACACATACCCATAAGTGCCTCCTCAGGGATGACGCAAGCCCCAACGCGCGTTTTGGCGTACTGTCAGGGGGTGGCGTCATCACTGAGGAGCAACCCTTAAATACCCAGGAAAGCCAATCAGAGGTAGAACAAATTATCCCCATTAAGGTGCAGCACCTGTATGCACGTACGTACTAATATGCAGGATGATGTGAGGGCGGGCTGTAGGAAAAAGCCGGCGTGTCACGTGAGCGGGCCGGAGCAGGTCACGTGGAAAATCATGTGACTTAAAGGGGTATTCCCATCTCACAAATGTAGTTTGTATAGTTAGATATAGCCATACCAATATTATTACTAATGTAATTATATAAAATGTACCGTTTAGAAGATTAGCCTATTTGTATATCCATTGTCCCACACACATCAGTCAGGCCGTTGCCCCTGGTTACGGCCACCGTTGCCATGTAGTAGTGGTGGTTGGCTTGCTCTTGTTCAAACCCGCTCTGAGGTAACTGCTGTATTGTGAACGCACATTGCATCAGCATGCCCAGACACATCTTAGGGTACTTTCATATCTGCGTTTTGGACGCTACCAGTCCAAAATGCAATGGTCAGGATCCGTCCAAAACGCAGACTTATAAACGGATCCTGCTCCATAGAGATGAACCGTTTCTCTGCGTTTTGGAAGCACACGCAAAAATGCTACAACCCTAAGATGTATCTCCACATGCTCATGCAATGTGTGTTCACAATACAGCAGTTACATCAGAGCAGGTTTGAACAGGAGCAAGCCGGTCACCACTACTACATGGCCGCGGTGGCCGTAACTAGGGGCAATGGCTTGACTGATGTGTGTGGGACAATGGATACACAAATAGGCAAATCTTCTAAACGGTACATTTTATATAAATACATTCTATTAGTAATAATATTGGTATGGCTATATCTAACTATACAAACTACATTTGTGAGATGGGGATAACCCTTTAAGTAAAACCAGCTGATATCAGACGTAGCCATGCGATGTAAACATCGTGGGGCTATAAATGAACCAGTAAGGATCCTACTGCGCATGACAAAAAGACCGCCCAAATTCATACAGGATAAGTATACTGATACAATGTTTAAACTCAGGAAAATAAAACAGGGACCAATCACGATTGCAATTGATATAGACATAATTAATAAATAAACAAAATAAAGTTAAACAATTCACAACTGTGGTGCAAGTTAATAATATATAAAAATATATAAATCAACATGATTGATGGTGAAATGATCAAAGGAGTGTGAATGGTGACAATAAAATGAAAGGGACAAATGATATGTGTAAAAGAGTGGTAGTAATAATGATGCAAAAGAGTATGGGAAACTAAGTAGTGGCTAGAGTCCCAGCCCCAAGGCGTGATAGGAGCAGGGATCCCAGCCACACCCCTTGAATGGACCAAAATTACTGGCAGGGATGCCAGCCAGTAAAACTAACCAAAATTTAACCCTATAGGAACCTAAGTGTTACAAGAGGATTTTCTGGCTTGCACTCGGGATGAGCGCTGCATAGTGTCAGGACACGGGATCGCCCGCACCCGCCCAACAACCGCTGGAGGGCCGCAGCGCCCCCGAATCCTGACAGCTGCCTGGTGGAGTGAAGGGACAGGGCCATACTACACACTGAACTGCTGGTAATGATACAATCCTGCCTATGATATGCCATCATGGCTGAGCAGCCTGACAGGAAAACTCATCAATATATAGTATATGCAAGTACCAGAGCGTAATGTATAGTAATGAGGCCAAGTCCCCTTACCTTGCTAGAGAGCTTTGCAAGTGGAGGCAATCAGTCCTTCTCACATTCTTGGACAGGTTGCTGATTCCCATTTTAAAATATTCTCAGAGAACCAATTTCCCCGATGGAGATACTCTGGCATGACCTGAAGAGAGCTCTGCATGCAAGGCATCTCAGAAATACTACAGTGTGGAAAATATCAAAGTTCCCACTCAATATTGAAAAATCTTATTAAAAAGGATTTACGGGTTATTATATTCAAGGGTTCACTTACTTTTTCTCCCTACAATGCTGATACCGTATTTACTCAATGTGCTCAAGAAAACACATGAGCTATAAGACTGATTGGGTGTTATTGGTTTAATTAGATTGTGTGTGCACGTCATAATTCTTCCATAGACTATGGCTGAAGGTCCTAGGGTATTTGGCGCTTTCCCCATCAGAGGGTACTTGAGCTTATGTTTCTAGCTTGCTAGTTTAACAACTGAAATGTGCTTTATTTTTGTCTGCCTATAAACTGATTCTGATAGTCATGGCCTGCCCTGACCTTAGCCTGTTTACCTTACTGACACTTTGCTGCCTCCCCTGGCCTTAGATTGTTTTACAGATAAGCATGAACTCTGCCTCCCCAGACCTCTGCCTGCTCACTTACTACAAGTACTGCCTAATCCCTCTGTGCTTCTCATCTGTGTCTCTGACCACTGTGTGTCAGCTGCCATCTACTGTGGGACTATCCCAAGAGGTAGTGACCTGGTGTCTCTTCTATAGAAAAGACCAGATCCTTGTCTAGGGGATAAAGGGTGAAAATCAGGGGATCACTATTTTATTAGTAATCGACACTGAAATACAGTTACCGTATTTTTCGCCCTATAAGACGCACCGGCCCATAAGACACACCTAGGTTTTAGAGGAGGACAATAAGAAAAAAATATTTTTCATTAAACCTCAGGTCAAACCACCAATCAGACCCTCAATGTTAATCAGACCTCATCTCCGATCAGACTCCAAATTTTAAAAAGTCCCCAACAAGACCTCAGATCAGACCCACAATGTGAATGACTCCCAATCAGACCTCAGATAAGAGCCCCATGCCTCTTATCAGTCCCCATTGCCTCATATCAGCCCCATTGCCTCATTGCCTAATATCAGCCCCCATTGCCTCTCATATTGGCCCCCAGCAGCACCCATTGCCTCATATTAGCCCCCAGCAGCCCCCATTGCCTCATATTAGCCCCCTATATGCCCTAATTGCCTCATTTCAGCCCCCAGTAGCCCCTATTTCCACTCATATTAGCTCCCAGCAGCCCCCATATGCCCTCATTGCCTCATTTCAGCCCCCAGTAGCCCCTATTTCCACTCGTATTAGCCCCTAGCACCTCAGTTCAGCCCCCCAGCAGCTCCCTTTGCCACAGGTCAGCCCCCCAGCAGCCCCCTTTGCCTCAGGTCAGCCCCATTGCCTCATATTTAATAAAATAAAAACGCCACTTACCTCTCCTGCTCCTGGACGCCGCCGCTCTTCTCCTCCAGCACGATCCTCTTCTTCCTGCTGTCGGCTGAGCTGTGACCGGGTGCGCACAGCATGAGGTCACAGAGCACCCTCATGCTGTGTGCAGCCCTGCACAGCTCAGTCGACAGCCGAGGACCAGGAAGCGGTAAGTACAAAGTCTTCACCGCTTCCTTGTCCTCCGGTTCTAATAAGCGCTTCCATAATGGAAGCGCTCATTAGCATTCGCCCCATAAGACGCAGGGGCATTTTCCCCCACTTTTGGGGGGAAAATGCGTCTTATGGGGCGAAAAATACGGTAACTCCAAAGACTTCACTTTGTATTTTGAAGAAGGAAGGCCGATTTCTTCAAGTTCACACTTAGTAGTAGTGTGCTACTCTGCAAATTACTGTATGGAACAAAACTGCACAGCATTTTTCTACAAATTGCCATGAGCTTGCGATGCTATATTTGGCCACTTGGGTTTTTAGGATGTAATATACGATGAAAAGTGAATAGTTTTGCCACACCAAAATTGGCCATGCAGCTCACTATTACTGTTTGTTAACCCACCCTAAGTGTAAATTCGACAAGGTAAATTACTGACACTATCACTTAACCTAACAGAGCTATTGTTACCTGCCTTGTGGAAATACTTGAGCAACCCTTTCCTAATTTTGCATATTTCAGATCTTTTTGAGGATTTGGACTAGAAAAGTGCAAACCTTTAGAGATACAGTTTGTTTCAAGTTCATCAAATGTTTTTAAAAAGTTGCAAAAAGTCAATGCTGTTGGAGAAAAAGTGCCAAATAGGAGATACCGCCCTGAATATTGTAGGTTTAGGTAAGTCCAAGAGAGGCAGTCTGCTAGTGTTAGGTACCCGTCTGCGGAAGCCACCTTGGCGCCTGGTAGATGGGCCCGACACACGTTTGATCAAAAATGTGCGCAAAGAGCTTCTATTTTTTCATTTCTAGTAGGTATAATACCACTTTGATTTAGAATGATCCCCCATACCTTAGTTCTGTTGTTTGTATGTAAAATGTTGTACTGCCATATTTTATTATTTCTGTATTACAGATCTGGCCTTGGCAGTTCTTTGGGG
>ONZH01004280.1:0-20447 GCA_900303285.1 Rhinella marina
ACGGATTATTAACAGCAAAAACTTTTTTTAACTTTTTTTTTTAGAACTTTTTTTATATATTTTTTTTTTTATATTTTTTGGTGTTTTTTGTAACTTTTTTTTGTCTCAGGACTCGCAGCTACACTAGGTTGAATGCACCCAGCAGAGCAACAACCTGTACAAATGGTCACGGGACAGGAGCTGGCTCAGTGCTACCTGTACTAACTCAACTGTCCTCCTGACAGCTTTCTCTCACTAACCCTTTCTAATCCTCTCTCTTTCTCTCTATCTCTCCCTGTCTCTGTCTAGCAGATTACCTATCTAGCTATCTTTATTTTTTCTTCTAACTAACGTGGAGCTCCTCTCTGTGTGCTGTCTGGCAACAGAATGACGAGCTTCCGTGGTGCAACAGCACTTAAAGGGCAGTGGGAGTGACGTCACAGCTCTTGCATTTCACAGAAAAACAGGATACAAGGGATTTTATGTGTAATAATCCCTTGTATCCTGGTCTATTCTGTGAAAACGGTACAGTTTTGATGTGCCGTTTTTATTTTAACCAGATTCGTCTTAAAAGTTCTTAAACGAATCTGGTTCGTTACGGTTCTGTTCGCTCGTCCGAACGAACGTTCGGACGAACGAAAATAATAAGTTATTATTTTCGTTCGTCCGAACGTTCGTTCGGACGAGCGAACAGAACCGTAACGAACCAGATTATTAATAACCCATCTCGGCCATTCTCCTCCCAAAAGGGTGGTTTGACACGAGGGTCACACCAGGATACAAGGGATTGTAGGAGTAATAAATAATCCCTTGTATCCTGGTCTATTCTGTGGAAAAAGTAAACTTTATTTACGAACCTGATTCATACGAACTTGACGAAAGTTCGGTTCGGGGACGAACCGAACGTTCGGTAAAGTTCGTAACGAATCTGGTTCGTTACGGTTCGGTTCGCTCATCCCTACTTAAAACCTAGTAATGTTTGGGTCATTAATTCACTGAATGGTAGAACAGAAGAAAAATATTTAGTGCATTGATTTTTTAAAAATGTTCACATATCATTGGTTCAGGAAAAATATGCTTCTACCAGTAATATGCATGGTAAATCAAAGAAATTCAAATTATATTCTGATCCTCGAAATGGCTAGATATATCACAAAAGGTTTTTTATATTCCTACAACCGCAGGTTTCATTATACTGGTGCTAGGAAAAAAATTAAGATTTCAAGTGCGTTAGACTCCATTTTCATACATTCATATATGATTGTAAAGCGCCGCAGAATATGTTGGTGCTATATAAAGATTATTATTATTATTACTAGCTAAAGGACCCGGCTTCGCCCGGGTATATTTCATCTATTTCATTTAATGTTTGTGTGTGTGTCGTTAAAGATATCGAGAATGACCTCTACAGTGCCCGCCCCTTAACAGAAACATCCACAGCGCCCTCCCCTTTAACTGTGACCTCCACAGCAGCTAGGGTGGCCACTGTCTTCACCCCAGAAAGCTAGACCTCACCAGCCATTCCCCCAAATGTGAAGCAGCGCCTCCGATCCCTATGAAGCTACACGACTAAACATGAGGCCATGCCCCCTGGCTCTGTGAAGACACGGAGGAGAAGCTGTCTGAGCGTGAGCTACTGAAAGGGTGGACATCCCTGCGTCCGTCCAGGCACTGCGCCGGACGGAGAACAGGGAGCCAGAAAACAGGACTGTCCAGCCTAAAGCCGGACATGTGGCCACCCTAACATCAGCCTGCCCCTAGGGTGGCCAGAGGTCAGGTTTTATCTGCACAGTCTAACTTCCCTGTCCACCATCCGGCGCAGTGCCTGGACAGACACAGGGATGTCCACCCTTTCAGTAGTTCATGCTCAGACAGCTTCTCCTCCATGTCTTCACGGGAACCAGGGGGCGTGGCCTTGTGTTTAGGGGTGTGGCTTCTTAGGGACCGGTGGCATAGCTTCATGTTGGGGGGAGGCTGGAAAGTCTGGCTTTCAGACTCCCTGTCCTCTGTCATGCGCAGGGCCTGGATGGACACAGGGATGTCCTTTTGAACAGCTCACTCTCAGACAGCAGCACTGTGCAGTCTGAGCATGAGCTGCAGGCAGAAAGTCACCCTCCCTTCCTCCCCTGCAGCTGACAGAAGTTGATTTTTACCTTCATTTTTTCAATCCCAGTCAGATGCAGAGTGGAAGGGGCGTGGCCTGACTTAGTGGGACCTGGGGGTGGGGCTTTTAAGTCCTTTTGAAGGTGGCCTGAATTACAGGTCGATGCCATAGTAATTTAGGAGGAAAGTGGGTAGCAGTGGAAGAAAACATGTTTTATTACTACTGAACGTTAAATATGTGAAATTTACATTATATGAGGTAATGATTGATGATGAGTTAGTCTAAAACATAAAAGTTATATTTATGGTAACCGGAATACCCCTTTAACAGTGTCATCCACAACGCTCTGCCTCTTTAAAGCAGACCTACAGCAGTGAACTGGCTATGTTGTTATGGAAACCTGGTGTGTGTGGAGACTAACTGCCTGTGAGCTTCTATTGGCTGATAAGGGTCATGTGACCAGGCTTCTATTGGCTAATGCATTTAAAAAAAAAATCTCAGGAACGGTACATCCTGGAGAGCTGAGGCCCGTATCTAAACCTTCCTGGACAATTGATGTACCTGTGTGCCAAATTTCGTGATTGTAGCTGCGACGGTGCGGATTCCTTTAGTGGACATACACACACACATACACTCAGCTTTATATATTAGATTATTATTATTATTATTATATCCAGAAGCAGAATCAATCCATCTTATGCAGTTGTCTTCCTGTTTGTATTTCTTGCACTAACTCCAGCTTCCGGGTCCTTTTCGACCAGACCCTCCCCCACATTGCGGGACCTTCAAATTAAAGCATACCAACTTGTTTCCCAATACTGGGTTACAGGTCCTTCAGTCCTCCGCCTCCACTGCTACGCTCCAGGACCTGCTGTTAAACTTCCTGATTGACAGCTGTAACATGTTCCCCCCCCCTTGGTCACGTCACTATCTCATGGGACACACAGGGAGAAACATCATTGCTGCAACCAGTCTTTGGCTGCAGTGGCCATGTGATCCTTTTCAAACAAAATGTTTGACAGTGGGGATGAGAGTTTGGCAGAATACTTGTGATTATATAGAGAATCACATCTAAACCAGTCCATACACTTTCAATAGCTGTCGGATGAACGGTTGTTAGTCTGTCAGCTATTCCACCCAACTCCCCCTTACGCATGCACACTGGTTTCAGCCAAGGCTGCATAACTTCTCAATGGGGAGAGGAGACTATGCCACTGTCAGACACTTTTGGCTATGGTTTAACTTCAGTGACAACAGAGAATCAGGCATTTTGAAACTCAACATGCCCAGTTCTTATTTTTCTGACTAGGCATTGTTGGCACACCGTCAAGATTATTGTCTAATTCAGTTGAAATCGGCTAGTTTGGCTGACTTTCCTCTAATGTATATAGCTACCTTAAGGCTTTGATAACACAGAAAGCTAATTGACATTTGTGTCAGACTTCAAGTAGACAGTCCAGAAAAAGTCACTAATGGGCAGAGCTAAAACCGTAAATAAAGGAAATAAATAGTCAAATTTATGAAGTAACAACATTTTACATATTAAACTCCATCTCAAAGTGTGGTGGATGCAGTAGCAGTGTAACATTTTTAAAGTCTTTTGCTATAAACAAACACCTTACTGTGTCTATCCAGCATGGTCTCATTCCCTCAGAGTCTTCTCTGGCATCTTTCACCCTCTGGGATGAAGATTCTCTTGACCAGGCTTCTCTCTAGGCCTATGTTTTAGGAGCTCACACGTGCACATGTTGCCTCTAGCTCTGATAAGCAAAGACTTTCCAACCAGGGGAGACGGATTACCCTATCACCCAGGTAACTAGGCTACGACTAACAGTGTTAACTATTTGTTGCCCATACGTTGCCCATAACATTTAACTCTATAGTAGTATAGGTTAACTCTTTAGTAAAAAAAAAAAAAAAAAAAAAAAAAAGTTAAGTATTTGCAGTGATCCTCTGGGTCACTACAACATTAAAGGGTTAAAGGGTTTTCCAAGATTTTGATACTGATGACCTATCCTCAGGATAGGTCATCACTATGCGATCGGTGGGGGCCTGACCCCCTGGACCCCCGCTGATCAGCTGGTTGAGAAGGAACTGGCACTTCTGTGAGTGCTGCGGCCTTCTCGAGGCTTACCAAGCACATTGCCGTACATTGTATAATGTTTTTGTGCTTCGTATCATGCTCAGCGCAATACCAAGCACAGCTACTATACGTTGTACAACATTCTACTTGTTAAGCTGCGAGAAGGCCGCGGCGCGCACAGGAGTGCAAGTGCCTTCTCAAATCATTGATTGGTGCGGTTCCCAGGTGTTGGACCCCAACTGATCAGATACTGATGACCTATCCTGAGGATAGATCATCAGTATCAAAATCTAAGAAAGCCCCTTTAACGCTCTTAGCAATGAACCATAATACATTACAACATGTAGAACGCACTGGACACAGGACACACTTTTTTACAGTCTTAAGCCTCATTCACACGTCAGTGTTCTCCACAGACAGCAGACGTCCCCATTCATCGGAATGCGTGTGTTCTGACATCAGTGTTTCATCACGGTCCGTGGTTCCGTTTTTTTAGCTCGGATGCATGTCCTATCTTGATCCGTGTTCCCAGGATCCTCACGCCTATTATAGTCAATTAGTCCGTGAAAACCACGGACCACTTGAAAATTATTTTTCAGCTGTTCAGTGTCAGTGAAACACGGATGCAACACAGACAGTAAAAAACAGGCCCAACACGGATCCTTTACGGACAGCTTCACAGATGCCTCACTGACCACCTGCTCACGGATTTTAGCACGGACACAGACATGTGAATAAGGCTTTAGGCTACACTGATTCTCTGAGTTCTAGCTACACCCTATGAGGAGGGTGGAAACAGCCTCACCTAATGACAACAGTAAACTGCCTGTTATCCCCTTGGCAGGATGCATACAGAAAATGCACAACAAAGATCTAAAACCCTTCTTAGAAGTGGAACACTGCAAATACAGTGCCTTGTGAAAGTATTCGGCCCCCTGGAACTTTTCAACCTTTTGCCATATTTCAGGCTTCAAACAAAAAGATATAACATTTTAAACTTTTGGTGAAGAATCAACAACAAGTGGGTCACAATTGTGAAGTGGAACGAAATTTATTGGATCATTTAAACTTTTTTTGTAATAATAAAACTGCAAAGTTGTGCGTGCAAAATTATTCGGCCCATTTACTTTCAGTTCAGAAAACTCCCTCCAGAAGTTCGTTGAGGATCTCTGAATGATCCAATGTTGTCCTAAATGACTGATGAAGAGAAATAGAATCCGTATAAATGCACCTGCTGTGATAGTCTCAGGTTTCTGTTTAAAGCACAGAGAGCATCATGAAGACCAAGGAACACACCAGGCAGGTCCATGATACTGTTTTTTGTGGAGAAGCTTAAAGCTGGATTTGGATACCAAAAGATTTCCCAAGCTTTAAACATCCCAAGGAGCACTGTGCAAGCGATTATATTGAAATAGAAGGAGTATCAGACCACTGCAAATCTACCAAGACCCGGCCTTCCCTCTAAACTTTCATTTCAAACAAGGAGAAGACTGATCAGAGATGCAGCCAAGAGGCCCATGATCACTCTGGATGAACTGCAGAGATCTACAGCTGAGGTGGGAGAGTCTGTCCATAGGACAACAATCAGTCAAACACTTCACAAATCTGGCCTTTATGGAATAGTGGCAAGAAGAAAGCCATTTCTCAAAGATATCCATAAAAAGTCTGGTTTACAGTTTGCCACAAGCCACCTGGGAGACACACCAAACAAGTGGAAGAAGGTGCTCTGGTCAGATGAAACCAAAATCGAACTTTTTGGAAACAATGCAAAACAATATGTTTGGCATAAAAGCAACACAGCTCATCACCCTGAACACACCATCCCCACTGTCAGACATGGTGGTGGCAGCATCATGGTTTGGGCCTGCTTTTCATCAGCAGGGACAGGGAAGATGGTTAAAATTGATGGGAAGATGGATGGAGCCAAATACAGGACCATTCTGGATGAAAACCTGTTGGAGTCTGCAAAAGACCTGAGACTAGGATGGAGATTTATCTTCCAACAAGACAATGATCCCAAACATAAAGGAAAATCTACAATGGAATGGTTCAAAAATAAACATATCCAGGTCTTAGAATGGCCAAGTCAAAGTCCAGACCTGAATCCAATTGAGAATATGTGGAAAGAGCTGAAAACTGCTGTTCACAAACGCTCTCCATCCAACCTCAAAGAGCTGGAGCTGTTTTTCAAGGAAGAATGGGCAAGAATTTCAGTCTCTAGATGTGCAAAACTGATAGAGACATACCCCAAGAGACCGCAGCTGTAATCGCAGCAAAAGGTGGCGCAACAAAGTATTAATGCAAGGGGGACTAATAATTTTGCACGCCCCACTTTTCAGTTTTATTATTACAAAAAAAGTTTAAATGATCCAATAAATTTCGTTTCACTTCACAATTGTGACCCACTTGTTCTTGATTCTTCACCAAAAATTTAAAATGTTATATCTTTTTGTTTGAAGCCTGAAATGTGGCAAAAGGTTGAAAAGTTCCAGGGGGCCGAATACTTTCGCAAGGCACTGTACATAGATAAGTAGGCAGCTCCAAATGTTTTTTTCTGCTTGAACTTTGAGGCCCTCTATGGTATCAGAGCCTGGTCTCACCAATGCTGTGTAGGTCCCTAGGTCAAAAATAATGATAAAATCCCTATAAGTCAGCCGTAGCATTCCTGTATTATTTCTGATAAAGATGAGTTCTGCATTTACAATATATCTCACACATCCCTCTTCATCTCTATTATTGTAGGGTCATTTAGAATTCATAAGCTGTATTCATAGGGTGGTGCAAACTGGACCAATCTAGTTAATACTAGTACAGGGCCATGAGTGCTGCCGTATAGACATATATGTACAGTATGACATTTTCGTGAAGTCTAATCTTTACAGTAATAGATAAATATATATTTTTGCTTTACAATGATTAATATAATCATATCTAATTATGTTTGGTGAAAATAAAATACTCTGAAGGATATTGTTCCCCAGAGTAATATGCTTGGAAACGCTGGGGGAGATTTATCAAACAGGCTAAATGAAAATTTTCTTAGTTGCCCATAGCAGCCAATCTGATTCCACATTTCATGTTTAAAAGGATCTCTGAAAAATGAGGTGGAATCTGATTGGTTACTATGGCCTTGGCCAGTTTCCCTTTACACCAATTTTGATAAATCTACCCCACTGTGTCTACATTTTTCATTCTCTCTAGTGCAGTATAACAGACCCAGTTTGAAATATGCTGACAGACTTGGAGGCCCTTTGAAGTCTCTACCAAATTCTAGAAAAGGTTTCCATATCACTTCCAAAACAGGGACAATTACAAAGTATCCAAAAGACAAATCATATCTATATGCTCTGTTAGGATATATGAACATCATAGGAAGGGGTGGTGGTCACACTCTAGGGACCCTCAGTAAGTAAGGACATAGTTCTGCTCTGGGTGAGCATCTCTCATCATGTGAATGGTTGCAATTTAATATTATAGTTGGAAATGGCAAGTTGGTTGCTACATCCCAGAAACAACAGTTGTCTGCCAAGGGACCAGCTGCATTTTAGTAAAGATTGTCTCTAATGAGAAACCACTTTAGAAAAATACACCCATTGACCAAATAACACACCCATATAGAAATTTTGGATTGCTGAAAAACTCAGGATGCAGTTTTGTCTCATGCACATATGTAAATGGTTACTTTTGTGGTCTGATTAGACACTGGATATTTCCACACCATGGTGTAAAAGTGCTTTCCCACTTCCCTATAGCAGGCTCTGGGTAGTGTACCTCTTGGTGAGAGATCGTTAACTGCTAGACATACATCTGTGACACACTTAAAGACATTTTTCCCAGTTGACAGACTTTGAGATTAAGTGCTTCACTGGACTGAGGGAAGCAGGATGGTCATTTCAACAAATTACTCACCATCTAGGCTAGTCTGACCTAGCTGTTAGAAAGTTTTGGAAGCAATGATTACATGAGGGCACTCACACATGGCAAACAAGCTCCAGACAGCCCAGACGAAGGGTAGGATTGTTTAATTTGCGGACAAACATGAGCAGCTCTCACAGTTTTGTTGTCCACAATCCAGACACAGGTGGAACCTACATTACACACCATTTCCAGGCCCTTGGTAGAAGGAAATTTTGTGTCATAGTTGCCATTATGAGTTTTTCCACTGGCAGCCAGCTACAATCACCTTCATTTATAATACTGTCATGACTGAGAAACCTTGATTGCTATGGACTGGAATGTATCATCTTTATTATTGATTCCAGGTTCTTTTTGTGATCCAACGATGGTCAGGAGAGATGAGCGAATTTTTCAAAAATTCGATTTGGCTGGTTCGCCGAATTTTCCCAAAATATTAGCTTCAATCCGTATAAATTTGTTGCGAATCACGTTAAAAAACGGCTACTTACTCCTTTCGCTCGTAAAAGTATGCTAATTAACTGAATTTATACGCATTAGCGCACAATGTGTACACATTAGCGCCCAAAAATGCGTACGCATTAGCATACAAATTCGTACACATTAGCATACAATGCGTAGCATTAGCGTACAAATCAACATTACAGTGAATGCCAGCACTGCGCTCGAGTACACTCGGTGTTCGGCTGAACACCGAGTGGAGCTGAGCGTAGGCATGCTTGGCCGAACTGCGAGTTCGGCCGAGCATACTCGCTCAACACTAATAGGGAGTCTACTGTGGTAGTGAAAGAATACTGTGAGCCAGTGTGACACGCACATAACAGGCTTTGCTCTTAGAATCGCTGCACACTTTTATGTATTTGGGCAGTTAAGGGGTCAAAACTCACCAAACAACTCAAGTCTGAACTCAGCCTTACAGGTCAATGTTAGCGCCAGCTATAAAGAATCGTGCAGAGGCCCAAGATCCTACTAGAGCGCCAAAAGCACACGCCTTTTACACCAATTCAGTGATTCCACATACATTTCGACAGAACCTGTTCTATTACACGCTTGTAAAAGAAGATCCCCCCCCCAGAAAGGTTGGAGAAAGCAGTGGCAGCAGCTTCAGCAGACTATAGAGTGGAACGACGACAGTGTGGCCAGGTGGCAGCAGCATGAGTAGGCCACAGAGTGGCAGAATGACAGACCCTGGAAGTGGCAGCACCAGTGGAAGTAGTAGTACAATTTGGAGGTCACAGAGTGGCACAATTAACTATTTTGACGTAGCAGCAGCTAGGAGACGGCATGTGGAGTAGGCGGCGACAGCAGCATCAGGCCGGAGAGTGGCATGATGACATACCCTGAAGAGCAGACCGTAATAAAAAATTCTTGTCCTTTTGGCTAAGATCAACTATATCATATGTTCTTATCAGTATCGGGGCTGGTTATCCCAGCGGACAGGAACGTAAGACAGAGGAGGTGCAGTGAAGGCTCCAGCTTTGCCTTGACTGTGACAAAATGTCAGTATTGACCCAAGACGCCAAGAAAGTTCGGAGTTCCATCTTGAGATCGAGCAGGCGATCTGCAGGGAGCTGAGCTACCACGTGTAGGAGCCCCTGCCTCTCGCCTCCCCCATGCTCATCGCTGAGTGTCCCGGGGGTCGGAATCTTTTACTTTAAAAAATTTGAGTGTTCAAAATAAACAGGGTTTACTGTGCACTTGAGCTTTGAATAATGGAATAGGACTACAGAACGTACCAAAAATTTATGAGTGACATGCTACTGCCGAGCAGAAGGTCCAAAAAATTCTAATCAATTTACTAGGCCAACGAGTGGCACCATAACAGCAGCTGCAAGAGGCAGCAGCAGTCGAACAAATTTCAAGGCCACAGAGTGGCACCGTAACAGCAGCTGCAAGAGGCAGCAGTCAAACAAATTTCAATGCCACTGAGTGGCACCGTAACAGCAGCTGCAAGAGGCAGCAGCAGTTGAACAAATTTCAAGGCCACAGAGTTGCTCCGTAACAGCAGCTGCAAGAGGCAGCAGCAGTCGAACAAATTTCAAGGCCACAGAGTGGCACCGTAACAGCAGCTGCAAGAGGCAGCAGTCAAACAAATTCCAAGGCCACAGAGTGGCACCGTAACAGCAGCTGCAAGAGGCAGCAGTCGAACAAATTTCAAGGCCACAGAGTGGCACCGTAACAGCAGCTGCAAGAGGCAGCAGCAGTCGAACAAATTTCAAAGCCACAGAGTGGCACCGTAACAGCAGCTGCAAGAGGCAGCAGCAGTTGAACAAATTTCAAGGCCACAGAGTGGCACAGTAACAGCAGCTGCAAGAGGCAGCAGCAGTGGAACAAATTAAAAGGCCAAAGAGTGGCACCGTAACAGCAGCTGCAAGAGGCAGCAGCAGTGGAACAAATTTCAAGGCCACAGAGTGGCACCGTAACAGCAGCTGCAAGCGGCAGCAGCAGTCCAACAAATTTTAAGGCCACAGAGTTGCACCCTAAAAGCAGCTGCAAGAGGCAGCAGCAGTGGAACAAATTTCAAGGCCACAGAGTGGCACCGTAACAGCAGCTGCGAGAGGCAGCAGCAGTCGAACAAATTTTAAGGCCACCGAGTGGCACCGTAACAGCAGCTGCAAGAGGCAGCAGTCGAATACATTTCAGAGTGGGAGAGGCAGCAGGAGTCATACTAATTTTAATGAGACAGAATGGCACAGTGACATACCCTGGGAGAGGCAGCAGCAGTCATAAAAATTTAAATGCAACATACCGCAGAGTGGCACAATTACATAATTAAGAGGTAGTGGCATCTAGGACACAGCGTGTGGAGGCGGTGGCAGCAGCATGAGTAGGCCACAGAGTGGCACAATTACATAATTTGGGGGTAGCGGCAGATAGAACACAGCGTGTGGAGGCGGCGGCAGCAGCATGAGTAGGCCACAGAGTAGCACAATGACAAAATTTGGAGGTAACGGCAGATAGGACACAGCGTGGGGAGGTGGCGGCAGCAGCATGAGTAGCATACCGTAGAGTGGCACAATTACATCATTTGGATGTAGCGGCAGCTAGGACACAGCGTGTGGAGGCGGCAGCAGCATCAACAGGCCACAGAGTGGCATGGTGACATAGTCTGGAGGTGACAGCAGTAGCAGCATGAGGAGACCTGATTGTTGAGGTGGCAGCAGCATCAGAAGGCTACATATTGGGTCAGTGATAGAGTGGAGAGGTTGGTGGTAAAGTCACTGGTAAAGATGCTGGGTGGTAGAAGGAGCAGCTGGTAGATGTGTGGCATCAGGAGGGTGGCAGCATCATAAGAGTGGCTGAGGCAGGTAGCCTGAAGAATACAGTCTCATTTGTCAAGGTTTGGGTGACGCATCATGGCTGAGGCGTTGGTGGGTGGAAATCCTGGCTGATCCACGCCAGATTCATCTTGACAAAGGTGAGTCTTTCCACATTTTGGAAGGACAGGTGACTTCTCCTTGGGGTAACTATGGCCCCCGCCGCACTGAACACCCACTCTGATGCCACACTACTAGCCGGGCAAGACAGCTTCTCCAGTGCAAACTCGGCCAGTTGCGGCCACAAATCCAGTTTTGCTGCCCAGTAGTTCAGCGGATGTTCAACTTGGGGTAGCAGGGTGTTGTCCAAGTAGGCCAACACCTGCTGGTTCAGGGTCTGCTCCTGGTCTACCTGCTGCTGCTGGTGAGTACTTTCCACACTTGGCGGGTGAAGAAAGCTGCTCATCAGCGACTCCAGACTCAAGTTGCTGCTGATGGAGCTGGTACTGCTCCTAACCCCGACCCCCCCCCCCCACAGCTGCCGTGGCAGTGGTACGTTAGCACTGAGGTACCCCCCGGTCAGACCTGCAAGAGGATGGACGAGGACGCAGATAGGCAGCAGCCAACTGGCTACATAGGATGTCTCTATAGTACTTCAGTTTGTCCTCCCTCTCAGCAGGTGAAAAAAAGGCCCCATTTTAGACCTGTAGCGAGGGTCCAAGAGGGTGGAGAGCCAGAAGTCATCCTTCTAACATATGGTGAATATTCGGCTGTCACTACATAAGCAACTGAGCATTCATCGAGCCATTTGCGCAAGTGACTCGGAGGGACTCCCTGCCTCCAACTCCACTGTATACTGCCATGGTGTCTCTGGGTCATCTGCCTCATCTTCCTCATCTCCCTCTACCTCCTCTGGCTGCTCCTGCTCCTCCTCTTCTGTCACCTGGGTAGAAAAACCACTAAATGCTTGTGCTCCAATGTCCTCCTCCTCCTCCAGATCAGCCCCCCACGGGACTCATGTGGCCATGAGATGCAGTCTCCACGTCTCCAGTCCCCTGACCAGAAAGATTTTGCAGCATCTGTTCCAGGACATGAAGCAGTAAAATGACGTTGTTCATACCGTAGTCCTGGCGACTGACAAATAACGTGCCCTTCTCAAAGGGCCTGAGTAAGCGGCAGGTGTCACGCATGAGCTGCCACTGACTGACATCAAAATTACACAGGAGAGTACTCCTGTCCGTTTGGATCATTAAGAAATCGTTTATGGCCTTTCTCTGTTCGTACAGTCGGTCCAACATATGGAGGGTAGAATTCCAACGGGTGGAAACGTCACATATCAGCCTATGTTGGGGGACGCCATTCTGCCGCTGCAGCTCAAGGAGGGTGTGCTTGGCAGTGTAGGAATGGCTGAAATGCATGCAAAGTTTCCTGGCCATTTTTAGAATGTTTTGCAGTTGGGTATAAGACTTGAGGAACCGTTTTACAACCAGATTAAATACGTGCGTCATGCAGGGCGCATGGCTGAGCCTTCCTTGGCGTAGCGCAGACACTATGTTCTTTCCGTTATCTGTCACCATGATTCTGATTTTTAGTTGTCACGGAGAAAGCCAGCAATACATTTCTTCTTGCATGACATGGAGCAGTTCCTCCCCTGTGTGACATTGTTCGCCCAGGCAAACCAGGCATAGAACTGTGTGACAACACCGTGCCCTGCACATGTGGTACGCTGGAGAAGCACTATAACTTGGCCCTGCAGTGGAGGCTGAGGTGTGGGAGAAGGAGCCGGACATTAGCGCAGGATCAGCAGTTTGACAACGAGGAGGAGAAAGTTGCGTCACCTGTTCAAGTTGCTTGTGTGGCTGGGCAGGAAGCACATTGACCCAGTGGGCCGTAAAGGACATGTACTGGCCTTGACCGTAGTTACAACTCCACAGATCGCCGCGGCCATGCACTTTGGCTGACACCGACAGGCTCAAGGCCTGGGCCACCTTCTCTTCTACATATTTGTGCAGGGCTGGGACTGACTTTTTGGCAAAGAAATGACGGCTTGGGACTCTCCAGCTCGGCTCGGCACAAGCCATCAGCTCTCTGAACCAGAGTCCACCAGTTGAAAAGGGAGGGACTGCAGCACGAGCAACTTGGAAAGGAGCACGGTCAGCTTCTGCGCTGTAGAATGGCTGGACGCGTACTGCTGTCTCTTTGCAATTGCCTCGGTGAACGACTGCTGCCGTAATGAGTGGCGAGGAATAAGATGAGGAGGAGCAGGAGCATCTGGAGCGGTAGATAATGACCGACAGCTCCCTTTGGC
Source organism: Rhinella marina (assembly GCA_900303285.1). Lineage (NCBI taxonomy): Eukaryota > Metazoa > Chordata > Amphibia > Anura > Bufonidae > Rhinella > Rhinella marina. Next base: position 13,647 of record ONZH01004280.1, read on the forward strand.
AGAGGTGCTGGAGCCTTGACTGCCTGAAATGGGATGCGTGCCACTGGGTGATGCTGCTGTTGCTGCTGCCGACTGGACCGCCACATCTGAGCCACGGTTCTCCCAGGCCACTTTGTGGTGACGCTGCATATGTTGGCGCAGGGCCGTGGTGCCAACATTAGCACCCTGGCCACACTTCACTTTCTGACCACAGATTCTACATATAGCCATGTTCACCTCCTCAGGCGTCTTAACAAAAAACTTTCACACCGCCTAGTGGTACCTCCACTGCCTGGCTGAGCCCCTGTGCCGCTCTTTTCAAGGCTGGAAAGCACCTGAGAAGAGTGCGGTCTACCCCGTGCCCGTTTGGCTCCCGACCTTGCACTGCTGCCACTCCGCTGACTAACGGCCACACTACCGACTTGCTGCCTGCACCGCTGCCTGACGCGCAAGCTGTCAGTTTCGTCTGCAGATGATGATAATGATGATGAAGCCCTTGCTTCACCTGGCTCCCAAGTGCGAGTGGCTACATCATCATCAACTACAGTTTGCACGTCGCTAATGTCCTTCTCAACTGTCTCGGTGTACAAAGCCTGACCGCTATCAACATCGCCTCCCACTACACTCTCATCAGTACTTGACCGCCTACTGGAAGGAGTGGATTTCTGCCCCACCTCTTGGCTTCCAAATAGCTGCTGACTGTCCTCAAGTAGTTCGTCCTCGCTGTATAGTGGCGCAGAGCCCATAGCATATAGTATTTCTCTGGATGAGGGAACGGAAAAGGACAGAGGCAGGTTGAGGACAGGTGAGGGCACTGGAGCTGCTCCTGGCACATGCCAACTAAGGGTTGTGTCTGATGAACCCCCCAAAAATATACTTTGCTCACTGCCTTGCACAACTGCTTAACTATTTCTTTAATACCGTCACCCACAGAGTGGGTTAACAATGGGTTGCTGACCTGCAGTACAATGGGTTACTGCACAGCACTACACACTATATGACGATTTTCTTTTTCTATGGCGACTGACGCTGCAAATTGTTATTTAAAATGAACAACCCCATAAACACGGATTCACAGTTTTTTTTGGCAAGTCAACTTCACTGACTATGTTAGCACAATATAATGCTTTTCTGTTTGGATGGCGAATAATGCCGCAAATAGTTATTTAAAACTAAGAACCCCACAAACACGGATTCACAGCTTTTTTGGCAAGTCAACTTCACTGACCACGATAGCACAATATCACGCTTTTCTGTTTGGATGGCGAATAACGCCGCAAATAGTTATTTAAAACTAGCAACCCCACAAACGCAGATTCAGTTTTTTTGGCAAGTCAACTTCACTGACTACGTTAGCACAATATCACGCTTTTCTGTTTGGATGGTGAATAAAGCCGCAAATAGTTATTTAAAACTAACAACCCCACAAACACGGATTCACAGCTTTTTTGGCAAGTCAACTTCCCTGACTACGTTAACACAATATCACGCTTTTCTGTTTGGATGGCGAATAACGCCGCAAATAGTTATTCAAAACTAACAACCCCACAAACACGGATTCACAGTTTTTTTGTCAAGTCAACTTCACTGACTACGTTAGCACTATATCACGCTTTTCTGTTTGGATGGCGAATAACTCCGCAAATAGTTATTTAAAACTAACAACCCCACAATCACGGATTCACAGTTTTTTGGCAAGTCAACTTCACTGACTACGTTAGCACAATATCACGCTTTTCTGTTTGGATGGCGAATAACGCCGCAAATAGTTATTTAAAAAAACAACACCACAAACAGGGATTCACTGTTTTTTTGGCAAATCAACTTCACTGACTACGTTAGCACAATATCATGCTTTTCTGTTTGGATGGCGAATAACGCCGCAAATAGTTATTTAAAACTAAGAACCCCACAAACACGGATTCACAGCTTTTTTGGCAAGTCAACTTCACTGACCACGATAGCACAATATCACGCTTTTCTGTTTGGATGGCGAATAACGCCGCAAATAGTTATTTAAAACTAGCAACCCCACAAACGCAGATTCAGTTTTTTTGGCAAGTCAACTTCACTGACTACGTTAGCACAATATCACGCTTTTCTGTTTGGATGGCGAATAAAGCTGCAAATAGTTATTTAAAACTAACAACCCCACAAACACAGATTCACAGCTTTTTTGGCAAGTCAACTTCCCTGACTACGTTAACACAATATCATACTTTTCTGTTTGGATGGCGAATAACGCTGCAAATAGTTATTCAAAACTAACCTCACAAACACGGATTCACAGTTTTTTTGGCAAGTCAACTTCACTGACTACGTTAGCACTATATCACGCTTTTCTGTTTGGATGGCGAATAACGCCGCAAATAGTTATTTAAAAAAACCACCCCACAAACAGGGATTCACAGTTTTTTTGGCAATAAAACTACACTGAAGAATTTAGCACTATATGTATATAGTGTACAAATATATTAGCGCTTGTCTATTTGTATGGCGAATAACGCCACAACTATTTCTTTCACATTTACAAGCTGCCAATCACGGTTTATATATGTTTTTCCCCAAACACAAGCCAAAAGATTTTTTTTTATGTTTTTTTTTATTATTATTATTGTTTTTTTAATTTTTTTTTATATACCGCAAACAAGGCTCTGACCCTCTTACTGCACTGCAAAAAGCGACACTAGTGGTGCTTCTTTGAATAAAGCACCCCAAAACAGGCTTTAGAATAGAGTACAGTGCTGTATAACAGGCTAACCCCTATGCCCACTCACTGCTGCTCATTGTACCAGAATAGCGATTTCACTGCCTGATTTTCTGTCTAGAAATCGTCCCTCTCCTATCCCTGCAATTCATATTATCTATTCCTGATCTCCTCATTTCTTTTCTTTAGTTTTTCTTTCACTTGCCCTATCTCTCCTGACATCTGTCTCTGGTCTAACATCAATAGCAAATGGCGCTTTCCATCGCCGCAGAGCTATTTATAGGGCTGTGACATCATGGGCCTGGCTGGCTGCTAATTGGCTACATGTCTGCATGTGATCGCATTGTGGGTGTTTACTTCTTTGTCCCAGAAATCCTTCCCTCATGTCATGCCATGTGATTGCGGCCATTTTAGGAAGAAAAAAAAAAGATTTGTTGCGAATCGAATTTTCTATTAAATTCGTAAAGAATTCCATTTCATCAACTTCGATTTGCTCATCTCTAATGGTGAGGTTCGAGAGCTTGTGGTCAGCTGTTCAATTTTGCCTTTACTGTAGAGCATCATACTGCCCCAACTGCTGGTGTTAAGATCTGGGGAGCCATATCATACGTAGACAAAATCCCAGCTGGCGCTCTTTGTTTGCTGCAATTATACTTTTATTGTCATAAATGTCATAAATGGACGCATTTCGGCCCGTCCAGCCTTCCTCAGCATAATACATCTCATGTATCACCATTCTTTATATAAGGGTAGAAAACATGTGCAGTGATGTCAGACGCCCATCTGGGCAGTGAATCTAATCTGTCAATCATCAATGACATCATCAAATTTATAACATAGCAAATAAAAATGTTTTCTACCCTTATATAAAGAATGGTGATACATGAGATGTATTATGCTGAGGAAGGCTGGACGGTCCGAAACGCGTCCATTTATGACATTTATGACAATAAAAGTATAATTGCAGCAAACAAAGAGCGCCAGCTGGGATTTTGTCTACATTACATTGGAAAGTTTTCCTCCCCGTGCCAGCGCGCACTGCTGAGCTAGCGGGTGCTGTGCTTTTCTGTGGACTAGAGCCATACAACAGTCAGTCACCCCTAGTAGTGATATGAGGGACAATAACAGCTCAGTGATATGTGCAGGATATCCTTACAACTGACATATTTCAGCGGGATAATGCGTACTCACACACACAAATAGTTTATCAAGAATGTCTCTGCCAGATTGTAACACATCTTTGGCCTACCCAGTCAGCAGATTTATCACCAGTTAAGAATTTATGGGACCATACCTTTGTGTGTGCAGGATCTCCAGGCCCAGCTGCAACAAGATGCCATACAGAACCTGTATGCCTACCACAGGATGCCAAAAGGAACCTGTATGCCAACATGCCCAACTGTATCTCATCTTGTATCCAGGGTAGAGGCTGCCCAACATGATACTAGAGCCTCCGTTCATCTGAATAGTTTTCCCCAATAAATGTATCCTTTCTCTTTTAATCCTCTACATACATTATTATAGTCACAAATAGAAAGATGTCTTCAATTCCAACAACTCCTTGTTGTTGTTTTTTTGTAAGTGAGTTTATGTTTTCTGCATCAATGCTGGTAATCAAAGGGTTATTAGAAAACTTTTCTTACACTCAGTTTAAGTGAAGCCACATCTGTAATGGCCCTATAATTTCAAAGCCCACAATACAATTCAGCTACAATTCAAAGTATAAGTATAGCATTACTTTGAAGTTTGATCGTTTGCGTTAAACTCCAGGGACTACTTTAGATTCTTGTTCTTCAGTGATGGATATTTAAAGTATGTCTTCTTTGTTGATTAATAATGATATGTGTGGACTAGTAAGAAATAAATGCTTGAAGTTTTATGAGCTTTATACATCAACAGCTACAGCTTTATACATGAACTGCTACGAAAGTAAAAAAATACATGAGAGCACAATTACATTGATTAACCATGCTGTTAGCCACACTAGTTAAAAAGATCAACTGAATGAAAATTGAAAATTAATAGTTAACAATAAGCTAAATCACAAATCAGAACTTGCTAGAGGTTGTTAGAAGCATGCACCACTCATCTAAATCACCCATCTTGGCCACACCTTGGTGACCAAACCTCCAAGAAGTGGCTTGGTTCTTTGACCGCTGCCTCAGATCACAGATCTCAGTGGTCACATATGCTTGCACGTTGTTGTGACTAGAGATGAGCGAATCGAAGCTGACGAAGTGGAATTAGTTATGAGTTGCATGAAAAACGAATGCAAATTTCCTGGCGATTCATAGTAACGAATCTTTTTTTTTTTTCCCTAAAATGGCCGCAAGCACATGGCATGACATGGGGGAAGGATCTTTGAGACAAAGAAGTAAACACCCACAATGCGATCACATGCAGACATGTAGCCAATCAGCAGCCATCCAGGTCCTGTGATGTCACAGCCCTATAAATAGCTCTGCAGTGCTGGAAAGCACCATTTGCTATTCATGTTAGAACAGAGGAGAGATAGGGCAAGCGATAGGAAAACGTTTCAAAATACAAGAAAAGAGATCAGGGATAGATAACTTGAATTGCAGGGATAGGAAAGGGACGATTTGTGGACAGCAAATCAGGCAGTGAATCGCTATCTATATACACTGCAGCAGCAGTGCCTCTTGTACAGCACTGCACTGTCTTCTGAATGCTGTTTTGGGGTGCTTCATGCAAAGAAGCACCACTAGTGTCACTTTTTTGCAGTGCAGTGCAGTGAAAGAGGGTCAGAGCCTTGTTTAGGGGTACATTAAAAAAATATAAATATATAAAAAAAGAATAGTGAATCTCAGTTTGTGGGGTTATTAGTTTTAGTTTTAAATAAGTATTTGTGGCCTCATTCGCCATCCAAGCAGAAAAGCGTGACATTGTTGTAAGGTAGTCAGTGAATATCATTTAAAAAAATATATATATCTGTTTGTGGGGTGATTAGTTTCAAATAAGTATTTTAGGCCTCATTCGACATCCAAGCAGAAAAGCGTGATATTGCTGTAAGGTAGTCAGTAAATATCATTTAAAATATATATATATCTCAGTTTGTGGAGTGTTTAGTTTCAAATAAGTATTTTAGGTCTCATTCGCATTTCAAGCAGAAAAGCGTGATATTGCTGTAAGGTAGCCAGTGAGTATCATTAAAAAAAATAGTGAATCTGAGTTTGTGGGGTTGTCAGTGTTACTGTTAAATAAGTATTTTAGGCCTCATTCGCCATCCAAGCAGAAAAGCGTGACATTGTTGTAAGGTAGTTATTGTATATCATTTAAATAAAAAATATATATCTCAGTTTGTGGGGTGGTTAGTTTCAAATAAGTATTTTAGGCCTCATTCGCCATCCAAGCAGAAAAGCGTGATATTGCTGTAAGGTAGTCTGTGAATATCATTAAAAAAATAGTGATTCTGAGTTTGTGGGGTTGTCAGTGTTACTTTTAAATAAGTATTTTAGGCCTCATTCGCCATCTAAGCAGAAAAGTGTGACATTGTTGTAAGGTAGGCAGTGAATATCATTTAAAAAACTATATATATCTCAGTTTGTGGGGTGGTTAGTTTCAAATAAGTATTTTAGGCCTCATTCGCCATCCAAGCAGAAAAGCGTGACATTGTTGTAAGGTAGTGTCACGAGTGGGCTTGCGTCTGGTATCAGACGTTCTGCGCGGCTTTCTAAAGTGACATAATTTGGCATGCGTTTCCCTTGGTTTGGTTGCTGTTCACCACACTCCTTCCCCTCAGCTGTTGCCGCTGTGGTAATTAGCTTTCTCCTATTTACTCCTTCCTCTCCCAGTATCCCTTGCGGTTTATACTTTCTGCCTTCTTAGTAGTGTGTGGTGTGGATCTCGGCTGAAATCCGGTTGCTGCGTTATCTGCTTAAGATAAGTGACTTTTTCCCTTTTGTGGTTTTCCTTTTGGAGTCTCCTGTTTGTCCTAACTCTTGGAGGAATGGGTTTACTCTTTCTTGTCACTAGCTGCAGGGTTTTCTAGGGTGCATTTATTATTAGGTTCCTGTGTATGAACTTTCCTACAACCCAGGTTTGTTCATACTGGTAGTCAGTCAGGGCCTAATTTCAGGGTTCCCTGCAGGAGGTGA
>ONZH01004281.1:0-49832 GCA_900303285.1 Rhinella marina
CAATGGTACCATATAGGTCTTCTGCCAAAGCAAAATGAACTTTTATAAAACCCTAAACCTGAGTAGAGATGAGCGAATTATACAAAAAGTTTTTCGCCGAACATTCGCCGGACTTTTCCTGAGATTCGTATATTTGACGAATAGATTCGTTGAATTTGCGTACAAAATATACGTAATTATATTGTTTTTAGAGAACATTCACGCACTAATAACGAACGTTCAGGTAAAAAAGGTACGCAACCTCTTTGAACACGTACGCATGAGCGTACAAATTGCGTACGAAAATGACGGGCTTTGCTGGAGAGGAATGGTGGAGCAGGAGGAACGCTCTGAGTCTGACCCCTGGCTACTGTCACGCTCGGGTGTGGGGGGAAAAGCCACACCGAGCGTATGAGGGATGGGAACAGACAAAACCAGGGAACTGGTCACCTCCTGCAGGGGACCCTAAGACTAGGCCCTAGCTGGCTACCAGTATGAACTAACCCGGGTGGTAGGAAAGCTCATACACAGGAACCTAATCTGAGTAAACCCTAGAACACCCTGCAGTCTAATGACACAAGAGAGTAACCCGTTCCTCCAAGCCAAAGGAGGAACAGGAGACTCCAACAGGAATAACCAAAGGAAGGGAAACCACTTAACTTTAAGTAGAACTCAGCAACAGGATCTCAGCCGAGATCCACACCACTCTCAAACAGGGATGTAGCAGATATAAACCGCAAGGGATACTGGGAGAGGAAGAGGTAAGTAGGAGACAGCTAATTGCCCAGCGGCAACAGCTGAGGGAAAGGGGTGTGGGAACAGCACCCAAACCACAGGGAATAGCCTGTCCAACCTGTCACTTGGAAAGCCGCGCAGAACGTCTGATTCCAGACGCAAGACCACTCGTGACAGCTACATATGGATACTGTATCAACAGATGACAGCAGATCATCCGGCTGAGACTGAGATGAGCATGCCATCCACTCCACTACCTCATCCACTTTCTCCCCCACTACAATTTTGAGCCTTGGTGGGTTAACCTGGTGGAACAACGGCTAAGTATTGCGAATACTACTAGTAGATGCTCCGGCTACAGGTCCTTTGGCACTTCTGCCCTGTGCCACCTTCTCCTTTTTTTTACAGCTCGAGGTCTGGCTGGAACTTGACCCCTTTTGCTTATCCATTCCAGACATTTTTCAATTCACTCTGTGGCCCTGCAGCTGGTCTTTGTCCATGTATCTCCCTGTCTCTCCCTATCTCTCCCTGTCTCTCTCTCCCTGCCTGATTAATTACTAGCTCTGAACTGGCCCTGCACTTGCCCTGCAGTATCCCTGATATGTGTAATATGGATTCCCAGAGCAATTACACCCCAATTTTCACAAAACAGGTCTCAGAGTCTCAGAACTTCACACACAGTGCCTCTGCTAGTCTCAGCAGTCACAGCAGAAGTGATGCGTCACTGGCTTACCTAGCCTGAGCAAATCAGAGCAAGCCCTGCCCACTAGGTCAGGTGACCGCTTTCTTCCCGGGCTTTGCGCACGATAAATGAACTAACAGTAAAAGTTTGCTAATGAATTGAATTCGTATGCAACAGCGTAAAGAGTAACTTATACGTAGCAATAGCGTATAATTTATAGGACAACTACGTAGCGAATGCATACAAAGCCAAAGCGAATAACCTAATATTCGGATTCGCTTCGCAGCTGAAAATTTCCAATATTCCATACGAATCAACAAATCGACGAATCGCTTTGCTCATCTCTAAACCTGATCTAATTAAAAGTACTAATACTTCTAAACAAACATACATATAATTTTCTACAAATAATAGAGATCTTTGTCTTCATACAACACATTAAACAATAGCTATGCACGGGTATCTTTTTCTATGTAAATGTCTTAATAAAACACAACACCATCATTTTTATTTATGACTAGAGATGAGCGAGTAGTGTTCGATCGAGCTGGTATTCGATCGAATACTACGCTATTCAGCGTACTCGATTTCGTTCGAGTATAACGGCGATGGCGCACTTAGAATTCGTTTCCCCTCCCACCTTCCCTGGCGCTCTTTTTCCACCAATCACCATGCAGGGGGGGTATGACAGGCCCGTTGAGCACGCTGGCAGCGCGAAAACGGCGTCTACATGCATTGGCTGGAAAAACCATGTGACCTCGAATCATAAAAACTCAGCTCTTCCAGCTCGTTCGCATATGCTGCGTGAACTTAGTCAGGGACAGAGGCTGGAGAAGGGAGAGACAGGTTTTAGCTGTTGGACAGGCAGGAGCGTGATTAAAAGTCCTTATCAGGGCTACTATAGTGCAGTACAGTGATAGCTTTACTACAATATACACTTTACAGAGAACGGCTGCTGTATTCAGGGATAGCTGCTGGAGTAGGGACAGAGAGAGGCATTACTGGTGTATTAGGTGCTCTGCTACATACCAAACTATGTTTGGCACTACTGTTCTGCGTTCTTTTTGGCTGCAAAACCCTGTTATATACCTAGTGTGTATATGCACCATCTGATCTTCTGGCAGTATACGGCTGTGTACTTTTTTTTTTTTTTTAAATACAGTTTATTTGGCTCTAGTGTTCTGGGTTCTGTGTGCCTGCAATACCCTTTTTGTATACCAGGTGTAAATACCCACCGTCTGAACAGTTAGTACACGGCTGTGTACCTAGAAATATAAAATATATAGGCCTTTTCATTGGCAACTGTACTGTGCGTTCTCTTGCAAAATAATTTTATATACGTGGTGTTAATACACACCATCTGAACAGTTAGTACACGACTGTGTACCTTGAAATATAAAATATATAGGCCTTTTCATTGGCAACTGTACTGTGCGTTCTCTTGCAAAATAATTTTATATACCTGGTGTTAATACACACCGTCTGAACAGTTAGTACACGGCTGTGTACCTTGAAATATAAAATATATAGGCCTTTTCATTGGCAACTGTACTGTGCGTTCTCTTGCAAAATAATTTTATATACCTGGTGTTAATACACACCGTCTGAAAAGTTAGTACACGTCTGTGTACCTTGAAATATTAAATATATAGGCCTTTTTATTGGCAACTGTACTGTGCGTTCTCTTGCAAAATAATTTTATATACCTGGTGTTAATACACACCGTCTGAAAAGTTAGTACACGGCTGTGTACCTTGAAATATAAAATATATAGGCCTTTTCATTGGCAACTGTACTGTGCGTTCTCTTGCAAAATAATTTTATATACCTGGTGTTAATACACACCGTCTGATCTTTTAGTACACGGCTGTGTACCTTGAAATATAAAATATATAGGCCTTTTCATTGGCAACTGTACTGTGCGTTCTCTTGCAAAATAATTTTACATACCTGGTGTTAATACACACCGTCTGAACAGTTAGTACACGGCTGTGTACCTTGAAATATAAAATATATAGGCCTTTTCATTGGCAACTGTACTGTGCGTTCTCTTGCAAAATAATTTTACATACCTGGTGTTAATACACACCGTCTGAACAGTTAGTACACGGCTGTGTACCTTGAAATATAAAATATATAGGCCTTTTCATTGGCAACTGTACTGTGCGTTCTCTTGCAAAATAATTTTACATACCTGGTGTTAATACACACCGTCTGAACAGTTAGTACACGGCTGTGTACCTTGAAATATAAAATATATAGGCCTTTTCATTGGCAACTGTACTGTGCGTTCTCTTGCAAAATAATTTTACATACATGGTGTTAATACACACCGTCTGAACAGTTAGTACACGGCTGTGTACCTTGAAATATAAAATATATAGGCCTTTTCATTGGCAACTGTACTGTGCGTTCTCTTGCAAAATAATTTTATATACCTGGTGTTAATACACACCGTCTGATCTGTTAGTACACGGCTGTGTACCTTGAAATATAAAATATATAGGCCTTTTCGTTGGCAACTGCACTGTGCGTTCTCTTGCAAAATAATTTTACATACCTGGTGTTAATACACAACGTCTGAACAGTTAGTACACGGCTGTGTACCTTGAAATATAAAATATATAGGCCTTTTTATTGGCAACTGTACTGTGCGTTCTCTTGCAAAATAATTTTATATACCTGGTGTTAATACACACCGTCTGATCTGTTAGTACACGGCTGTGTACCTCGAAATATAAAATATATAGGCCTTTTCATTGGCAACTGTACTGTGCGTTCTCTTGCAAAATAATTTTATATACCTGGTGTTAATACACACCGTCTGAACAGTTAGTACACGGCTGTGTAACTTGAAATATAAAATATATAGGCCTTTTCATTGGCAACTGTACTGTGCGTTCTCTTGCAAAATAATTTTACATACCTGGTGTTAATACACACTGTCTGAACAGTTAGTATACTGCTGTGTACCTTGAAATATAAAATATATAGGCCTTTTCATTGGCAACTGTACTGTGCGTTCTCTTGCAAAATAATTTTATATACCTGGTGTTAATAACACACCGTCTGATCTGTTAGTACACGGCTGTGTACCTTGAAATATAAAATATATAGGCCTTTTCATTGGCAACTGTACTGTGCGTTCTCTTGCAAAATAATTTTACATACCTGGTGTTAATACACACCGTCTGAACAGTTAGTACACGGCTGTGTACCTTGAAATATAAAATATATAGGCCTTTTCATTGGCAACTGTACTGTGCGTTCTCTTGCAAAATAATTTTATATACCTGGTGTTAATACACACCGTCTGATCTGTTAGTACACGGCTGTGTACCTCGAAATATAAAATATATAGGCCTTTTCTTTGGCAACTGTACTGTGCGTTCTCTTGCAAAATAATTTTATATACCTGGTGTTAATACACACCGTCTGATCTGTTAGTACACGGCTGTGAAGGCAAAATATTGTAACCAAAAAAAAATAAAATGCGGAGGGGGGCTAGCGGAATAGGACGAGGACGGGGGCGCGGAAATGCTGTTGGGGGCCTTGTTGAAGCCAGTGGGTATACAATGCGTGCTGGTGAGGGTCAGCCAGGATCCCGCTCATCCAGAATCCCTGCCTTTATGGGACAGTTAAGCAGGGGGCGGGTTACACCGCTGTTGAGGCCTGAGCAGGTTGAACAGGTGGTGCAATAGATAGCCGATAGCGCTTCCAAACAGTTGTCCACCAGCCAGTCATCCACACAGTCTCACTCTGACCCTCCTTCCTCCACACCTGGCCAACAGAGTCATCCCACCATTGACCCCTCCCAGGAGCTCTTTTCGGGTCCTTTTTCAGATGTGCCGGAAGAATCCCAGGAGCTAGCAGAGGAATTTATTTGTAGTGATGCCCAAACACTTGAGTTTTCGCCATCTCCTGCTGATGTGGACCCTGAACCAGCATCTGTTATCATGAGCGATGATGATGATGAGACGCAGTTGCCATCAAGGGAGGCTGTTGGAATGTCCAGTGGGCAGGAGGAGGAGCAGAGTGAGGAAGAGGAGGTGGTGGATGACGAAATGACCGACCCCACTTGGCCAGGGGTGATATCCAGCGGGGAAAGCAGTGGAGAGGTGGTGGTCTGCGCAGCACCGAAAAAGGCAGCAAGAGGCAGAGGGATGTCCAGAGGCAGAGGGATGTCCACAGGCAGAGGGATGTCCACAGGCAGAGGACAGTCCAGACAGAGAAGTGAGGCCACAGCCAGCAGGGCCGAAGCTGTTCCCGGCACCGGGCAGTCGCACGAAGCTCCCCCATCAACGCCTCGTACTTCTGTGGTGTGGAGATTTTTTAATGTTTGTGCGGATGACAAACTGAGCGCGGTTTGCACACTCTGCCACTCAAAACTGAGTAGGGGCTCTGAGAAGAGCAATCTGACCACCTCAGGCATGCGGCGTCACTTGGAAGTCAAGCACTGGGCTGAGTGGGAGAGAGCAAACGCAATACAACCTGCGCCCGGTCTTGCTGCCAGGAGGAGGAGGAGGAGGACGACGTGGAGGTGGCTGTGGAAGAGGAGGCGGATGCTGGCGGCGAGGGTAGCAGTCAGGCTGTGTGCGTCCCATTGGTTCAGCGCGGATGGGGCGGAGAGGAGGCGGAAGAGGAAGAGGAGGAAATGGCAAGTGATCCTTCTGGTGGGGTCAGTGACGTCATGCCTATTCAGAGTCTGGCACACATGGCTGACTTCATGCTGGGCTGCTTTTCCCGGGACACACGTGTTGTCCGGATAGTGGAGAACAAACTGTACTGGGTCTTCGCAATCCTGGACCCCCGGTATAAAGATAACGTCTCCTCTTTTATTCCGGTAGAGGAGAGGACGAATCGATTGCTGGAATACCAGAGGGAACTCGTGCAGAACATGATGGAGATTTTCCCACCCACCATCGCTGGCGGCAGAGAGGAGAGGGTCTCCCAGAGTCCCTCAACATCGATCAGGCCCACAGCCACCAGGGGAACACTCTCCAAGGTGTGGGACACGTTCATGGCACCCCCTCGTGCAACTTCCATCACTGCGGGGCCCGCTATCAGCAGGAGGGACAAGTATCGGCGGATGTTGCGGGAGTACCTGGCAGACCGTAACCCTGTCCTCCCCGATCCCTCGGCGTCCTACACTTACTGGGTCTCCAAGTTGGACACGTGGCTGGAACTGTCCCTGTACGCCTTGGAGGTGCTTGCCTGCCCTGCCGCCAGCGTGCTATCAGAAAGGGTGTTCAGCGCAGCCGGGGGCATTATAACCGATAAGCGCAGCCGCCTGTCAACCGACAGTGCCGACAGGCTGACGCTAATCAAAATGAACAGCAAGTGGATTGACCCGGACTTTGCTTCTCCAACAGTGGAAAGCAGCTGTGTGAAGTGACATCTGTATGAAGTGCCATTTCCTCCTCCACCTCCTCCTCCTCTTTAACCGCCGTAGAATTGCTCCGTAAATAAAAAAATTTATATATTTATGGCTCACCTCTTGGGCCTCCACAAAATTTTTAAGAGGTCTCACCTCTTGGGCCTCCACATAATTTTATCGAGGTCTCACCTCTTGGGCCTCCACATAATTTTTAAGAGGTCTCACCTCTTGGGCCTCCACATAATTTTTAAGAGGTCTCACCTCTTGGGCCTCCACATAATTTTTAAGAGGTCTCACCTCTTGGGCCTCCACAAAATTTTTAAGAGGTCTCACCTCTTGGGCCTCCACATAATTTTATCGAGGTCTCACCTCTTGGGCCTCCACATAATTTTATCGAGGTCTCACCTCTTGGGCCTCCACATAATTTTTAAGAGGTCTCACCTCTTGGGCCTCCACATAATTTTATTGAGGTCTCACCTCTTGGGCCTCCACAAAATTTTTAAGAGGTCTCACCTCTCGGGCCTCCACATAATTTTTAAGAGGTCTCACCTCTCGGGCCTCCACATAATTTTTAAGAGGTCTCACCTCTTGGGCCTCCACATAATTTTTAAGAGGTCTCACCTCTTGGGCCTCCACATAATTTTATCGAGGTCTCACCTCTTGGGCTTCCACAAAATTTTAAGAGTCTCACCTCTTGGGCCTCCACATAATTTTATCGAGGTCTCACCTCTTGGCCTCCACATAATTTTTAAAGAGTCTCACCTCTGGGCTCCAACATAATTTTAAGAGGTCTCACCTCTTGGGCCTCCACATAATTTTTAAGAGGCTCTCACCTCTTGGGCTCCACATAATTTTTAAGAGGTCTCACCTCTTGGGCCTCCACATAATTTTTAAGAGGTCTCACCTCTTGGGCCTCCACATAATTTTTAAGAGGTCTCACCTCTTGGGCCCTCCCACATAATTTTTAAGAGGTCTCACCTCTTGGGCCTCCACATAATTTTAAGAGGTCTCACCTCTTGGGCCTCCACATAATTTTTAAGAGGTCTCACCTCTTGGGCCTCCACATAATTTTAAGAGGTCTCACCTCTTGGGCCTCCACATAATTTTTAAGAGGTCTCACCTCTTGGGCCTCCACATAATTTTTAAGAGGTCTCACCTCTTGGGCCTCCACATAATTTTTAAGAGGTCTCACCTCTTGGGCCTCCACATAATTTTAAGAGGTCTCACCTCTTGGGCCTCCACATAATTTTTAAGAGGTCTCACCTCTTGGGCCTCCACATAATTTTAAGAGGTCTCACCTCTTGGGCCTCCACATAATTTTATCGAGGTCTCACCTCTTGGGCCTCCACATAATTTTATCGAGGTCTCACCTCTTGGGCCTCCACATAATTTTATCGAGGTCTCACCTCTTGGGCCTCCACAAATTTTTAAGAGTCTCACCTCTTGGGCCTCCACATAAATTTTTAAGAGGTCTCACCTCTTGGGCCTCCACAAAATTTTTAAAGAGGTCTCACCTCTTGGGCCTCCACATAATTTTTAAGAGGTCTCACCTCTTGGGCCTCCACAAAATTTTAAGGTCTTCACCTCTTGGCTCCACATAATTTTAAGAGGTCTCACCTCTTGGGCCTCCACATAATTTTATCGAGGTCTCACCTCTTGGGCCTCCACATAATTTATCGAGGTCTCACCTCTTGGGCCTCCACATAATTTTATCAAGGTCTCACCTCTTGGGCCTCCACATAATTTTTAAGAGGTCTCACCTCTTGGGCCTCCACATAATTTTATCGAGGTCTCACCTCTTGGGCCTCCACAAAATTTTTAAGAGGTCTCACCTCTTGGGCCTCCACATAATTTTTAAGAGGTCTCACCTCTTGGGCCTCCACATAATTTTTAAGAGGTCTCACCTCTTGGGCCTCCACATAATTTTATCGAGGTCTCACCTCTTGGGCCTCCACATAATTTTATCGAGGTCTCACCTCTTGGGCCTCCACATAATTTTTAAGAGGTCTCACCTCTTGGGCCTCCACATAATTTTATCGAGGTCTCACCTCTTGGGCCTCCACATAATTTTTAAGAGGTCTCACCTCTTGGGCCTCCACATAACTTTATCGAGGTCTCACCTCTTGGGCCTCCACAAAATTTTTAAGAGGTCTCACCTCTTGGGCCTCCACATAATTTTTAAGAGGTCTCACCTCTTGGGCCTCCACAAAATTTTTAAGAGGTCTCACCTCTTGGGCCTCCACATAATTTTATCGAGGTCTCACCTCTTGGGCCTCCACATAATTTTTAAGAGGTCTCACCTCTTGGGCCTCCACATAATTTTTAAGAGGTCTCACCTCTTGGGCCTCCACATAATTTTTAAGAGGTCTCACCTCTTGGGCCTCCACAAAATTTTTAAGAGGTCTCACCTCTTGGGCCTCCACATAATTTTATCGAGGTCTCACCTCTTGGGCCTCCACATAATTTTATCGAGGTCTCACCTCTTGGGCCTCCACATAATTTTTAAGAGGTCTCACCTCTTGGGCCTCCACATAATTTTATTGAGGTCTCACCTCTTGGGCCTCCACAAAAATTTTTAAGAGGTCTCACCTCTCGGGCCTCCACATAATTTTTAAGAGGTCTCACCTCTCGGGCCTCCACATAATTTTAAGAGGTCTCACCTCTTGGGCCTCCACATAATTTTTAAGAGGTCTCACCTCTTGGGCCTCCACATAATTTTATCGAGGTCTCACCTCTTGGGCTTCCACAAAATTTTTAAGAGGTCTCACCTCTTGGGCCTCCACATAATTTTATCGAGGTCTCACCTCTTGGGCCTCCACATAATTTTTAAGAGGTCTCACCTCTTGGGCCTCCACATAATTTTTAAGAGGTCTCACCTCTTGGGCCTCCACATAATTTTTAAGAGGTCTCACCTCTTGGGCCTCCACATAATTTTTAAGAGGTCTCACCTCTTTAGCCTCCACACAATTTTTAAGACGTCTCACCTCTTGGGCCTACAAACAGTTTTTATTATGGCTCACCTCTTGGGCCTTAATACAATTTTTAAGAGGTCTCACCTCTTGGGCCACCATATAATTTTTTCGAGGCTCACCTCAAGCTAACTTTGCGCACTCATTAAAATATTTTCACAACAAGGACCTAAGAGCCCTCGATGGGAGAGCTTTGTGTGGGGGCCTGTTATAGGGAAGAGATGCGGCCCTGCGGGCTCTAGCGTGCCTTCTCCATGAGCCTCTGGCCAGCCCACGGCCTCTTCCTGCCTTTTGCGGTCCTACGCATCCCTCAACATCCCCACTGCTTTACCTGCTAGACATGACACTGGCCCAGGTCGGGTCACTGACTTCGTCATACTCAACCACCTCCTCTTACACTGCCTCACTTTGCTCCAACAGCCTCCCTTGCTGGCAACTGTGTCTCATCATCGTCCCTAATCATTTTACACTTTAGTGCCCGTTCCACACCACCATCAGCTAGAGATGGAGCTTGCTCCAGTGTTTGGGCATCAGAACAAACAAAATACTCAGATAACTCCTGCGATTCTTGCATGGGTGGGAACACTGGGTTGATAACATTGGGCAGGGTGGGAGGAAGGAGGGTCAGAGTGAGGTCCCTGCAGTTTCTGCAGGCTATCGACGAGACTGGGCTTTGTGGACTTGACTGGGTGGTGGACAGATTTAAAAGCAGAATCTAGAAGGAGAAGGAGGGGTTTGCCGAGCTGTCTGTAAGGGTTGCGGAAATCCAGACAGAACCAAGGCCCCAAACTTGGGTGGGGGTAGCAGGTTTGCCCGTCCCCGCCTCCACAACATTCACCCAGTGTGCTGTCAGGGAGATGTAGCATCCCTGGCCTCAAACCAAAGTGTTGGTGGTCAAATGGCCTTTTGCAGTAACCGTGTTACTCGGGCGTGGATGATGTTTTGGGACATGTGCCTGGGCAAGGCAGGGATGGCACAGAGGGAAAAATAGTGATGGCTTGATTGCTTTCCCCCTTGCCTATGCCATCTGTGGTTGTCATAGGCAACGTGATTTTAAGGGGTGCAGAATTTCATCTTCTTTTTTGTCTAGTTTGGCTTGGGGTCCATGGCAATGTAGAGGAAAGAAGGTTTCCTTGTATGGTCTCACTTTACAGAGAGGTTAGATTGTCTTTGGAGTGTATTGTTGAGGGGCTGTGATAGTGGCGTAATAGTGCGACTTGGGCGCGTTATATGCACCCAGACATGCTTCCCCTGCTGTCCCAGTTGCATTCCAGCAGTGTTGGCATCCTTTTCTGAGGTTTCAGGGTGGACTTGGTGACCTCCAAGTGGTCGAATTGAGATTTCCAAGTGGCGAGCATTTTTTTCCCATAGACTTTAATGGGATTCGATATTCGGTCGAATAGTCGAATTTCGCGGTCTATTCGAATCAAATTTCGAACTTTCGAATATTTCACTACTCGCTCATCTCTATTTATGACTCTTCTTAAGATACCCAATGCTGTTTGTTGTTTACTAATGTGTTATATTGTATATTCTGCACATTTTGCAGAAGTACCCAGCTTTTCTCGATATGGAAATGAATAGACAGTTTTTTTTTTTCTTGAAGCAACCACAGGACTTCTCATCTTTCATGGGGGGCTTCCTCCCTCCCCTCTAAGTCATTTAAGTCCACCCCTTCAAGTCGGACGGTGTGATCCTTCCTCTTTTAGTCAGTCTAAATGTTCATGAGGACAGATCTCTAATGTTATAAAACATTTAACATATAATACGTAACCACAAACATCGAAACAAACAGATCTGACAATACAGACATGAACACATGAAGGGCCCATAGGAAACATTTCATTGAATTCAATCAAAAAATATAGAGCTCAATCAAAACTTTTGGTAACAATAAAAAACAAAAATCTGCCAAGAAAAAATAAAACCCCCCAATGCGCTTTATAATCCATACATATTCAAATTTTCATTTATACATTTCTTGCTGCATATCCACACACAGCTTTGCTGAGCATCCATCAGTCTTCACAGCTTCAGACATATTAAAGACAACTACATTTTAAAGCCGCATTCATTCACATTCCACTGAATGAGTTATCTCTTAGCTAGACAGTTTTTTTTTTTTTTAATATTTCAAACTGTATAGTCAGCTTTCCTGGATACAGATACATACACCACACCCAGAACTGCTGATAATCTCTGTTGCTGTTCTGCCATTCTTTCCAACGTCTTCTGGTCTCCAATCTGTGATCAATCAAAATCTTATTACAAGACAGCTATACAAGTTATATTCCTTTAAGACTGGGTATCCATATTGCAAATAACTGTTTGGGAAAGAAGAAAGAAAAATTATTAATTACACATATCACACATATCACTCTCTTACCTACTCCTCATACCCCCTCCCTTCTTCATAGTCACTTTTGCATTACCAACATCTCTTATCTAAGGAATGTTTGCCTAGAAAACGATATGTCTCTTGGCTAAGGCTACTTTCACACTAGCGGCAGGCCTGATCCGGCAGGTGAAGGGTGCTGCCGGATCAGGACTGCTGCAGCGACATGTGTGGAGCCGGAACCGCGCTCCGGCCCCACACATGTCACACAGTACATACATACACACAGACACACACATATACACAGACAAATACACATACATACTTACATGCTCATGGCAGGTCTCCAGAGCGCCGAAGTAGCAGGACGGCTCGCACAGGTGACGATTCCCCACAGTGCCCTCTGCTGGGCACCTGGTGGAATGGTCATCTGTGCGCACCGTCCTGTCCCTCTGGCGCTCTGGAGACCTGCCGGGGAGCATGTAAGTATGTATGTGTATGTGTATATGTCTGTGTATGTTTATGTGTATGTCTATGTCTGTATGTGTGTATTGTGTGTATGTGGTGACGGATCCGTCATGAACTCCATTGAAAGTCAATGGAGGGCGGATCCGGTCCCATTGACTTGCATTGGGGGTCATTCCGGATCCGTCTTGGTGCGGATGCCTGGACTGGAGAGCAAACCGCAGAATGCTGCGGTTTGTTCTCCGGTCTGAAGACGGAACGGAATGCTTTCAGGAGCATTCCGTTGTCTTCAGTTCACTTTTGTCCCCATTGACAATGAACAGGGACAAAACTGAAGCGTTTTATTCCGGTATTGAGCCCCTATGACGGAACTCAATACCGGAATTTTAAAACGCTAGTGTGAAAGTAGCCTAAGGCTGGGGATGAAATCAGCCCACCACAGCTATCAGACCCCCCTTCCTTGACTCTTATCTCTCAAGGATTCATCCAGCTTTCCTTAGACACAGAGCTATACAGATTAGGCTAGTTTCACACCTGCGGCATCGGACTCCGGCAGGCTGTTCCGGCGGGTGAACAGCCTGCCGGATCCGTGCTGCCGCAGGTGCACGTGTGGGGCCGGAACTACGCTCCGGCTCCATTCACTGTAATGGGGGCGGGCCACAGATCCGGCCACAGCATGGCAAACCCTGCCGAGAGGCGGCCGGAACAAAAGTGCAACATGTACTTTTGTTCCGGCCGCCTCTCGGCAGGGTTTGCCGTGCTGCGGCCAGATCCATGGCCAGCCCCCATTACAGTGAAAGAGTTTAAACATCCCCCCGATCTGCAATAAGAAAAACCTGAGCTACAGGAACTGGTATGTGCGGACATTGTAGGCAACAGGGAGGCGTTGAGACAAAGTACACTGGCCACACAGAAGAAAGGCACTTTCCTGTGCCTCCATTGTCTCCAATGAAATTCCAGGTACTGGAACAAATAAAGAGACCAAGAAGAGGGGAAGATATTAAAAAGCTTTTATTACGTAGAGAAGCTTACTGGATACATAAATTGAACACATAATCCCAAAGGATTAAACACAGATTATGAGATAGCCCATTTGTGATAGATATATTGGTCTAGATGTGATGTCTTGATCCTTGTCTATAGCTTAATATACTATTTACTTTCTTTTCACAGACGTCTTCACGCTGAGGAACTTTTGTGATTCACATCAGTATCCTTCAGTGATTGTTGTTTATTTTCTTCCACACGTGGGGAGCTTAACGGTTACCCTCCTTGTTGTATTGTTTACCGCCCATCTTGGGCATCTGACGTCACTATTTAGTGACTGGTACTTCACTGTAAATACTTACCTGTACACTTTTGTATTCACCTGTTGAAAAAGGCATAACTGCCGAAACACGTCCAAGTAGACACTGTATAAGCCATATTGATTGAATAAAAGCCAAGCATTGAGAAATATACGACACGTTTGCTGGGATTTTCTTCACTAACGGCAGCCAGGACACAGCAGCGTGGGCCCTGAGAAGAGGAGAGGTAAGTACTGTACAGCGCTCACAGCGCTTCTCTCCCCCTCCTCCTGCAGACTAGTGAGCGCTTCCATTATGGAAGCGCTCACTAGTATACCCTTTATAAGATGCACTGCATCTTATAAAGGAAAAGTACAGTACCACTGGCAGGGGGGTCCAGCTGCGACCACTGCGACCCCTATAGTTACACCAGTGCCTTTTGGACTGGTACTGATGCACCTTTCGATTTTTATCTTCAATTTGCATTCACTTGAAATGGTATGACTTGTCTATGTTGTATAGTAATTTTATGTGGTTCCATGGAATATGGAACTGACTTTGGGCTTGCTGTGTATAAGTGGAGTTTAAAGAATCGGAGTGCTGGTACTGAGTGTGATTTGGTTGGAGTGACTGCAAATAACTGTCTGTAGTTTATTGGAAAAGTCCTTGTTTGTTTAGTGCTTGCATTTGGTTATAACATTTAAACCCATTTTTTTTTCTCTGCTGTGTACCTGGTGAAGGGGAGTGGTTAGCAATCCCAGGTGCTATAAATTACATAGCTAAACTCTTAGAGCCTGCTCTGACTTTGGGCTTGCTGTGTAAGTGGGCTGTGTATAAGTGGAGTTTAAAGAACCGGAGTTTAAGACAAGGAGGAAAAAGTAAGGTTGGAGGGATTTTCCTTGTTTGATTGTAACTTGATCTGAGCTGCTCCTTTAACTACAGCAAAACCGCATCTTATCACATATTTACTGTTTTTCTGTACTGTACTGTATATCCCCATCTAGCAGGTGCTCCATGGACAATGCTACTAAGTGTGTGTCCTGTGCAATGTATGCATGCCTTGAAGAACCATTCATGGGTGAATACATTTGCACTAGATGCAATCACGTTGCATATTTGGAAGCCCAGATCTTGGATCTAAATAAGCAGCTTGGCATACTTAGGGGCATTGAACACCTGGAGAGAGGCTTAGACCTCACAGTGCAGGCACTGGCTGGGGTCAGTGAAGAGGAGGAGGGAGGAAATGGGCAAGAGCAGGACTATCAGGTCAGCAGTTGGGTTAATGTAGTAAGGAGGGGTAGAGGGAAAAGTGCCAGGGAGGCTAGTCCTGAGCTGGAACGCCCTAGTAAATATGCCTGTTTGGCTGATATTAGGGATGAAAGCCCAGGACCAGCGACACTGCAGCAGGCCGTTTCTCCTAGAAACCAGGAGGATGACCGCTGCAGGAAGGATGGGAAAAGGAGAGCAGCAAAGGACAGACAGATACTGGTGGTAGGGGACTCTATTATTAGGCGGACAGACAGGGTCATCTGTCGCCGAGACCGTGAATGCCGAACAGTGTGTTGTCTCCCGGGTGCTCGGGTTCGGCATATTGCGGACCGGATTGACAGATTGCTGGGTGGGGCTGGGGAAGACCCGGCGGTCATGGTACATGTTGGCACCAATGACAAAGTCAGGGGGAGATGGAAGGTCCTTAAAAATGATTTTAGGGAACTAGGTGAGAAGCTAAAGTCCAGGACCTCCAAGGTAGTGTTTTCAGAAATACTACCAGTGCCACGAGCGTCACTAGAGAGACAACGGGAGATTAGGGAGTTAAATAAGTGGCTCAGAGGCTGGTGCAGGAAGGAAGGGTTTGGGTTCATGGAGAACTGGGCCGACTTCTCTGTCGGCTACAGACTCTACAGTAGGGACGGGCTGCACCTTAATGGGGAGGGTGCAACTGCCCTGGGGGAAAAAATGGTTAGACGGCTGGAGGAGCTTTTAAACTAGGATCTGGGGGGAGGGTGGGTGACCATACTAATAAGGGGGTAGATAGTGTAGATAGAGAGTGGGTCATAGGAAGGAAAAGTGGGGGGTTAGTGGGGGCTGGGGTTAGTAAGGAATGTAGGGAGAAGACTGTGCAAAACAACAACCAAAGTAACCCAAGAAGCCCGGATATTCATTTCATAAGTAATAGTAAATTGACAAACGGGGTAAAAAATATACAAAGACCTCTTAAGTGTATGTACACTAATGCCAGAAGCCTAACTAATAAAATTGGCGAACTGGAATTAGTGATGTGTGAGGAGGACTGTGACATAGTGGGAATAACTGAGACATGGCTGGATGATACCTATGACTGGGCAGTTAATGTACAGGGTTACAATCTTTTTAGAAAGGATCGTCAAAACCGGCGAGGGGGAGGGGTCTGCCTTTATATAAAGTCCTGTCTAAAGCCCACAATCCGGGAAGATATAAGTGAGGGACATGAAGATGTGGAGTCACTGTGGGTAGAAATAAATGGAGCCAAAAACAATAATAAAATACTAATAGGAGTTTATTATAAACCACCTAATATATCAGAGGCCACAGAAAATCAATTTCTAAATGAAATAGACGAAGCGGCAAATCAGAATGAGGTTGTTATTATGGGGGACTTCAACTACCCAGATATAGACTGGGAAACTGAAACCTGTATATCTCATAAAGGAAACAGGTTCTTGACAATAACCAAAGACAATTACCTTTCCCAACTGGTTCAGGACCCGACTAGAGGGACGGCCATACTGGACTTAGTATTAACCAATAGACCTGACAGAACAACAGATGTGCAGGTTGGGGGACATCTGGGTAACAGTGACCATAAAATAATAACCTTTAAATTGTCATTAAAAAAAGCATTTCTTCAGGGAGGAACAAAAATACCAAACTTCAAAAATGCAAAATTTAGCCATCTAAGAGAGGCCATAGGTCTAACTAACTGGGACAAAATCCTCAAAAATAAAAATACAGCCACAAAATGGGATATTTTTAAAAGCATCCTAATATCTAATTGTGAGAGGTACATACCGTATAGGAATAAAATGATAAGAAACAAGAAAAAACCAATGTGGATAAATAGAACTGTAAAAAAAGCAATAAATGACAAAAAGAAAGCATTTAAATCACTAAAACAGGAGGGGAGCAAGGAAGCATTGAAAAACTATAAGGAAAAAAATAGAATTTGTAAAAGACAAATAAAAGCAGCTAAACTAGAGACTGAAAGACTAATTGCTAAAGAGAGTAAAACTAACCCTAAAATGTTCTTCAATTATATAAATACTAAAAAGTATAAATCTGAAGGTGTCGGCCCCTTACAGAGTAGTGAGGGGGGAGTAGCAGAGAGCGATGAGGAGAAAGCAAAACTCTTAAATATTTTTTTCTCCACTGTATTCACTGAGGAAAATAAACTGTCAGATGAAATGCAGAATATAAAAGTGAATTCCCCTTTAAAAGTGGCCTGTCTGACCCAGGAAGAAGTACTGGGGCGTCTTAAAAAGATTAAAATAGACAAATCGCCAGGACCGGATGGCATACACCCACGTATCCTAAGAGAATTAAGTAATGTCATTGCCAGACCCTTATACTTGATATTTAAGGACTCTATACTGACAGGGAGTGTTCCACAGGATTGGCGCATAGCAAATGTGGTGCCAATATTCAAAAAGGGTCCAAAAACAGAGCCCGGGAACTATAGGCCGGTAAGTTTAACATCTGTAGTGGGTAAACTGTTTGAAGGTTTTCTAAGAGATGCTATCTTGGAGTACCTCAATGAAAATAAGCAAATAACTCCATATCAGCATGGCTTCATGAGGGATCGGTCATGTCAAACCAATTTAATCAGTTTCTATGAGGAGGTAAGTTCTAGACTTGACCGCGGGGAATCAATGGATGTCGTATATCTGGACTTCTCCAAAGCATTTGACACGGTACCACATAAAAGGTTAGTATATAAAATGAGAATGCTTGGCCTTGGAGAAAATGTCTGTATGTGGGTAAGTAAATGGCTCAGTGATAGAAAACAGAGGGTGGTTATTAATGGTACATACTCAGATTGGGTCACTGTAACTAGTGGGGTACCACAGGGGTCAGTATTGGGCCCTATTCTCTTCAATATATTTATTAATGACCTTGTAGAAGGCTTGCACAGTAAAATATCAATTTTTGCAGATGACACTAAACTGTGTAAAGTAATTAACACAGAAGAGGACAGTACACTGCTACAGATGGATCTGGATAGACTGGAGGCTTGGGCAGAGAAGTGGCAGATGAGGTTTAACACTGACAAATGTAAGGTTATGCATATGGGAAGGAATAATGCAAGTCACCAGTACATACTAAATGGTAAAACATTGGGTAACTCTGACATGGAAAAGGACCTAGGAATTTTAGTGAACAGCAAACTAAGCTGCAGAAACCAGTGTCAGACAGCTGCTGCCAAGGCCAATAAGATAATGGGTTGCATCAAAAGGGGCATAGATGCCCGTGATGAGAACATAGTCCTGCCACTTTACAAATCACTAGTCAGACCACACATGGAGTACTGTGTACAGTTCTGGGCTCCTGTGAACAAGGCAGACAGAGCAGAGCTGGAGAGGGTTCAGAGGAGGGCAACTAAAGTCATAGCTGGAATGGGTGGACTACAGTACCCAGAAAGATTATCAAAATTAGGGTTATTCACTTTAGAAAAAAGACGACTGAGGGGAGATCTAATAACTATGTATAAATATATCAGGGGTCAGTACAGAGATCTCTCCCATGATCTCTTTATCCCAAGGACAGTAACCATGACGAGGGGACATCCTCTGCGCCTGGAGGAAAGAAGGTTTGTTCACAAAAATAGAAGAGGATTCTTTACGGTAAGAGCAGTGAGACTATGGAACTCTCTGCCCGAGGAGGTGGTGATGGTAAGTTCAGTAAAAGAGTTCAAGAGGGGCCTGGATGTATTTCTGGAGGGTAATAATATTACAGGTTATAGTTACTAGATATGGGTTGTTGTTGATCCAGGGAGTAATTCTGATTGCCTGATTGGAGTCGGGAAGGAATTTTTTCCCCTAAAGTGAGGAAAATTGGCTTCTACCGCACAGGGGTTTTTTGCCTTCCTCTGGATCAACTTGTAGGAAAACAGGTCGAACTGGATGGACAGATGTCTTTTTTCGGCCTTATAAACTATGTTACTATGTTACTATGTGTATTAAATCTGTCTATTCTTTTATTACTACAACCAGTGAGATGATCCTCCCCACTTGTGGACATATGGAGATGGTTTCAAAAGATGGCATGTTTGTCGGTTAAAGATGCCCTTAAATTTTTGTGGTCAACCCATTACCATCTAAGGTTGCCGTTTACAACTCATCAAGTATTTTATGTTCAGTATTGTTGAAAGCCTGTGTATTTCACTGATAAATGCGCTCCCAGTCTTTATTTTCATAATGGTTACTGAAATTTTGGGTGAAAAAAGTAATTCTAGTCACAGGATGCTCTACAAATAGACTGTACAGCTGGCTACTACAGTAAATGTACCAGGATGTCTCCAGGATGATCAAAATGATAGCAACTCCAAGAATAGGTTAGTTATTTTTCCTGGCATAATTTAGTAAAATAAATACTTCTGTGCGTCTCCTGATAAATGACAGATGAAGACCTGGAAGAGACTGCAAAACTGAAATGTCAGGGTGAAATATGTTCTGATAGCAAGCTACAAAAGGCAAACCACTCAGAGCAAAGGGAGTCCATTGAAGATGTAAGAGCCTTATCATATGCCTCACAATTGGGGCCCCTGGTAAAACATACCACCTGCAGAAGGGAGGCAAAAGCAACATGACCACCGGCGTATCTATAGGGGTCGCAGCGGTCGCAGTTGCGACCGGGCCCCTAATCCAGGGGGCCCAGAGGGCCCCCCATGCCAGTGGTTCTCTACTTTTCCCTTTATAAGATGCAGGGGGGGCCTGATATGGGGGCCAGAAGGTGGGTCTGATATGGGGGCCAGAAGGAGGGTCTTATATGGGGGTCAGAAGGGGAGTCTGATATGGAGGCCAGAAGGGGAGTCTGATTAGGGGCCAGAAGGAGGGTCTGATTAGGGGCCTGAAGAGTCTGAAGAGGGGTCTGAATGGTCTGACTGGGGGTCTAGAGAGGTCTAATGGGGGTCTGCAGGTCTAATGAGAATCTGATTGGGGGTCTGGAGGTCTAATGGGGGTCAGATATGGGGGTTTGAAGGTCTAATAGGGGTCTTATATGGGGGTCTGGAGATGGGGGGGTCTCATCTGGGGGTTTGATATGGGGATCTGAAAGGTAAAGGGGTATTGTTTTTCTGTGTGGTATCAGTATTTTCAAGGGGGACTGTTTCTGCAGTATAGTTTTTTTTTTGGGGGGGAAACAGGATGGGGTGTTGAGAAGGTGAGAGGATGATGGAAAAGTAGGAAAGTGAGATGTCTGTTTGTTAAACTCTGCAGAGACGAGGCGCGGCTGAAAGAAGTCACCATGGCGGTCTGGTCTGACAAGAGAAAAAGAGGAAACAGAACGTCTACATCAGAGAAGAGAAGTCATTGGATATAAGAGGTACATATGTGGGGATGTATTGCCCTGTATGTTCTGTAGGGCTTTATGGAATGTTTTCCAAGTACCGTATTTTTTGCTTTATAAGACGCACCAAAAGTAGGGGAAAAATTGCTGTGCGTCTTATATAGCGAATACTAGTGAGCGCTTCCATTATGGAGGAGCGCCGGACCCGGAGCGGAGCCGCGGTGTAGGAGAGGTGAGATAGTTTTTTATTTTATCCTTATGGGGCAGATCTGAGGTTTGATGGTGGCAGAGTAGCTGATATAGGGCACAGTGGGCTGATCTGAGGTCTGATGGGGGCACAGTGGGCTGATATGAGGGCTGATGGGCTGATATGGGGGCTGATGGACTGATCTGAGCTCTGATGGGGGCACAGTGTGCTGATATGGGGGCACAGTGGGCTAATGGGCTGATCTGAGGTCTGATGGGGTTAGAGTGGGCTGATATGGGGGCTGATCTGAGGTCTGATGTGGGCTGATATGGGGGCACAGTAGGCTGATCTGAGGTCTGATGGGGGCACAGTGGGCTGATATGGGGGCACAGTGGGCTGATCTAAGGTCTGATGGGGGCACAGTGGGCTGATATGGGGGCTGATGGGCTGATCTGAGTTCTGATGGGGGTCTGACATGGAGGGCTGATATGGGGGTCTGATGTGATGTCATGAAATTTATGGGGGGTCTGATATGAGGTGTGATGAAAAATATTTTTTTCTTATTTTTCTACTCTAAAATCTGGGGTGCATTTTATCAAATGGTGCGTCTTATGAAGCGAAAAATACGGTATGTCTTTAAAGGGGTTGTCCGTTTTTTTTTTGTACGAGCGCTGCCTTCTCTTCTCTGTTTACTGCTCATCACTGCAAATGCTGATCATCGGGGGCGCCGGAGGACCCTGGCCGATCTGATATTGATTACCTACCCTGAGGATAGGTCATTAGTAGTAAAAAGAGGACAACACCTTTAACAGTAGGACTGGGTTAGGTTGAGAATTTGGCATGGGGGGGGTATTTCAATATTTGCCTCAGGCAGCAGAAAAGCTAGGTGCACCAGCGCTGAGTGAGGGGAGGGGGCCCAAGCTGAACTGTTGCACCAGGGCCCATGAGCCTTTAGCTACGCCCCTGAACATGACCCATAGACTTGTTCATCCCTTCCTTTTTGTGGTAATTTTATGGGGTCTGGGAAGTAGGTGAAATGCTAAAGAGGTACACACTGCCAATCCTGAAGGAGATGTAGCACCAACCTAGGAAAACCCAATAACAGCTTCATAGGTGTCTCCTATTATAGTATATAAATATGCCAGTGATATGTAAGACCAAGGGATTTGAAAGCTGATCAAAAACAACATTTTTTTATGTTAAAACATTATTCAGTTGTAGGTCTTTTATGTGTACTAGTCAGATATGTGGACAGTATGCCATGAGATTGAGTATTTATCTTATTTGATTATTTCATTAGAGGCTTACTAAGAGCTGAGAATCACAAGGAAGCCCTAAAGGTCTCCATACATAGGTCACAACAAGATTAACAGCCCCATTTTGTTGCATCATCCCATTGTAGTGGCTCATGCAATAACCTCCAGCCTCCCATATGCAGCATTTCCAACTTTGTCTCCCAATAGTATTTCACACTTTGCAGTCCCATTTGATCACATAAATCTACTGACATCACAATCAACCATTGCCACCTACTGATTGCTGTTGGTATTGTGAATAAATCCTAATAAGCTTCACTGAATGAGAATAAAGGGTGAGAAAATCCTGCAGGTCATTTGGTTTTAGTATCAGTGAAATGTTAGTTATTCTGAATGTTACCCATTTATCTATTTCATTCTTCATTGTGGAGGTTCATTCTGTTGCTATTAGAGATGAGCGAAACTATTCGCCGCTTCGTAGATTCGTATCGAATCCTCCATTTTTCCTACTCCGAAGCGAATCTGGATTCTGTCAGATTCGCTTCGTATTATTCGTAAATGTTCTTAAAATTTTGAACGCTACGTACGCAACGTACGCATTCTTCTTGCCACCTGCCTACGCCCCCCTCAGAAGCGGGAAAAACCAGCCCGGCCCACCAGGAAACTATTTGCATGTATAGGGAGTGAAGACTCCTCCTTCATTACTCTGCCCTCCTCTCCAGTTCAAGCCAGCAGTGAACAAGATCGACAGCAAACAGCTTGGCAAAAGAACTGCAACCAAAGTGGGGAGAGATGGTCTTTGGGAACAAGTACCCCGAACCACCGCCCACTCCAGGGTATCCCCCCTTTGCTACCGGGGTTACCGTACTATCTAAGCCCATGGTCCCTACATCACCACCTGAAGTTTGGCCGGAGGAACCACCAGGCAAAGAACAGGTGCGCTGCCTACAGGAGTCACCAGATGGCACCCTCCGTTTCAGGGAGAAGCCACAGCCGGAGCCTCTGATCCCTGGACTGCCACCACCACCATCACAGTCCTTTCAGCTGGGTCAGCTGACAACTTTGTTTACTTTCCAGTCCATGGTGATCCACCAGTACCAACTACCCTGGAAAATGAAGCCATCAGCAGCCAGGGGAGCTGTGGCTTCTTCCCTGGATGCAACCTTGCCTCAACCGCTGCAGCCAGAAGTCCTTACCCCTGCTGTCCTGGTAGGAGAATCCGGAAAAGTAAAGGCACAAGTGGCTGCAGTGCTCTCCAGCGTGACCACCACCCGGACCCGGTCAAGTCCAACTTTTGGAAGAAGAGGCCAGTGGAGCTCCACCACGGCAGCCAGATTGGCCTACAGGAGGCAGGAGCGTCCTCTGATCTCATTCAGTAATAGTTCAAGCGAGGAGGACTTCAGGTCCCTGATCTGAGGAACCCTTCTACTGGCTGAGTGATTTAAAGGACACCTCAGGAGGACCTATGGGAGCCACACCATGGACTGCACCTGATGGGTGAGAGCTAGTTGGCACTTGTTTTGTTTAGTTTGTATTGCCCCCTGTTTGACTCTCACCCAGATGGACATGGCTTGTCAGGACCCCCCCCCCCCCTCATTCTGCAGAAAATTCCCAGTTGCGCCTAAGCGCGCCTATTTTCATTTTTCCCCCCTTCTCAGGTTATTTGGGAGCCCCCTTTGCAAAGAGGGTTCTCTATTTGCTGCTATTTTATATTATCCATGTGGATTACACGTTACCTGTTTGGATTACAAAATTACCTCACGTGGATTACAATTGAATTTTGGACTGTAACATAACATAGTAACATAGTTTATAAGGCCGAAAAAAGACATCTGTCCATCCAGTCCAGCCTGTTTTCCTACAAGTTGATCCAGAGGAAGGCAAAAAAAAACCTGTGAGGCAGAAGCCAATTTTCCCCACTTTAGGGAAAAAATTCCTTCCCGACTCCAATCAGGCAATCAGAATTACTCCCTGGATCAACGACCCATCTCTAGTAACTATAACCTATAATATTAGTACACTCCAGAAATACATCCAGGCCCCTCTTGAACTCTTTTAGTGAACTTACCATCACCACCTCCTCAGGCAGAGAGTTCCATAGTCTCACTGCTCTTACCGTAAAGAATCCTGTTCTATGTTTGTGTACAAACCTTCTTTCCTCCAGGCGCAGAGGATGTCCCCTCGTCACAGTAACAGTCCTGGTGATAAATAGATCATGGGAGAACTCTCTGTACTGACCCCTGATATATTTATACATAGTTATTAGATCTCCCCTCTGTCGTCTTTTTTCTAACGTGAATAACCCTAATTTTGATAATCTTTCTTGGTACTGTAGTCCACCCATTCCAGTTATTACTTTAGTTGCCCTCCTCTGAACCCTCTCCAGCTCTGCAATGTCTGCCTTGTTCACAGGAGCCCAGAACTGTACACAGTACTCCATGTGTGGTCTGCAACGGCCCAGCCACAGGGCTCGTGAGATATGAGGGTTATTGTGTCATAGGTGTGGTGTTGCCGATGGTTACTCACGGTTTGGTGACTCCCTGGGCCAGTGTGCATTGGATGGAGGGGGGACACTACTTCCCTCGGGGCACACTCTGTACTCAGGACCCCCGCCGGATGGTGAGGCAGGTGCCGTTGATGTAAACTTTTATAGCGTCAGTCGGCTGGGTCCTGGAATGTTGTGACACCAGTGTCTTAAGTAGACACAAACTTTTGGAGTAGGAGTGACGAGGAGACAGCTTTGTTGTAAACAATGGAACTTTACTTTTGCCTTGAGATAAGATGGTGCAAAATACAATTGTCTTCAGTAGGCAGTAGATGGTATAAATTGATGCTGTAAGAACTCTTTTTAAGGCAGTTACTTTAAGTTGCTGTTGCTTTAAATCCAGTTACTCTTAAATCTCCACTTAGTCAATCCCTTAATAAACTAGTCTTGGCTCTGGATAGTATTTTAATATTACTCTTGAATAGCAATGCTTCAGGGTATGTTAAGCCCTGCACGGCTGGTATTAATACATCTGCACCATGACGCTTGAAGAATAGTAACCTGACTGCCCGTTGGGGTTTCCAGTAGGTATAAATTACAACTTTAGCTAGTAGTTGTAGGATCAGTGTCCAGGTGCTGTGGAGCTACTTCTAGTCACTATATGTTGCTGACAAAGTCCATTAAGCTGATGAGCTCAGCGTTTACCTTTGACAGGCTTGAGTATCTAGGTAATGCCAATTTTTCTAACGGCCTAGAAAATGGTAAGTGCCATCAGGTAGCTTGAAGTGGCCAGTGTCCAGCAGGAATGGCGGCCTTTAGGGTGACTTTCTCTCCTGCACATTTCTTGGTGCTTGAAGTTTCAGGAGCTCCTGTGGAGCTGCCTGACCTCTTCACTCAATGATGTTCTTCTCCACACTCCTCTACCTCTACACTACCACTAACCATAGAGGGTGTCTATATATGTTACGTGTCAGCACCATCTAGTGGTGAAAATGATTATTACTGCCTAGGAGGTTCTTACAACATATATAGAACTATGACAATAGATTACAATGACATGGCTATAAAGAGTGACATGGCTATATAAAATACAGTTTGTAGTGTCCCTTTTACACACATAACACAATTATGTGGGACACTACAGGTCTGACTAGTGATTTATAAAGTGGCAGGACTATGTTCTCATCACAGGCATCTATGCCTCTTTTGATGCAACCCATTTTCTTATTGGCCTTGGCAGCAGCTGTCTGACACTGGTTTCTACAGCTTAGTTTGCTGTTCACTAAAATTCCTAGGTCCTTTTCCATGTCAGAGTTACCCAGTGTTTTACCATTCAGTATGTACTGGTGACTTGCATTATTCCTTCCCATATGCATAACCTTACATTTGTCAGTGTTAAACCTCATCTGCCACTTCTCTGCCCAAGCCTCCAGTCTATCCAGATCCATCTGTAGCAGTGTACTGTCCTCTTCTGTGTTAATTACTTTACACAATTTAGTGTAATCTGCAAAAATTGATATTTTAGTTTGCAAGCCTTCTACAAAATCATTAATAAATATATTGAAGAGAATAGGGCCCAATACTGACCCCTGTAATACCCCACTAGTGACCCAATCTGAGTATGTACCATTAATAACCACCCTCTGTTTTCTATCACTGAGCCAGTTACTTACCCAACATAGACATTTTCTCCCAGGCCAAGCATTCTCATTTTATATACTAACCTTTTTTGTGGTACTGTGCCATATTGGAGAAGTCCAGATATACGACATCCATTGATTCGCCGCGGTCCAGTCTAGAACTTACCTCTTCATAGAAACTGAATAAATTGGTTTGACATGACCGATTCCTCATGAAGCCATGCTGATATGGAGTTATTTGCTTATTTTCATTGAGGTACTCCAAAATAGCATCTCTTAGAAAACCCTCAAACAGTTTACCCACGACAGATGTTAAAGAGGACCTTTCACCACTCCTGACATGCCTATTTTAATAGCTTCATGCATTCCCCATGTAATAACAAGTCTGGAACATCTATTCTTATGTTTCTATATTGTGCCATTCCTTTATTATTTGCACTAGAAGTTATGAATGAATTGCTATTTGTCTTCAGTAAGGGAACAGAGGGGAGGTAACCAGTTGGGGGTGTGTATCTGCACAGTCTGAACATGGCAGCACTGATTGGAATAGAGTCAGACTGTGCAGGTACAAACCCCAAACTGGTCACCTCCCCTCTGTTCCTTTACTGACGGCAAATAGCAATTCATTCATAACTACTAGTACAAATAATAAAGGAATGGCACAACATAGAGCCATAAGAATAGATGCTTCAGAATTGTTAGGGGAATGCATGGAGCTATTAAAACAGGCATGTCAGGAGTGGTGAAAGGTCCTCTTTAAACTTACCGGCCTATAGTTTCCAGGCTCTATTTTTGGACCCTTTTTGAATATTGGCACCACATTTGCTATGTGCCAATCCTGTGGAACACTCCATGTCAGTATAGAGTCCTTAAATATCAGAAATAAGGGTCTGGCGATGACATTACTTTATTCTCTTAGGATACGGGGGTGTATGCCATCCGGTCCTGGCGATTTGTCTATTTTAATCTTTTTAAGACGCCCCAGTACTTCTTCCTGGGTCAGACAGGCCACTTTTAAAGGGGAATTTACTTTTATATTCTGCATTTCATCTGACAGTTTATTTTCCTTAGTGAATACAGTGGAGAAAAAGATATTTAGTAGCTTTGCTTTCTCCTCATTGCTCTCTGCAACTCCCTCCTCATTACTCTGTAAGGGGCCGACACCTTCAGGTTTATAGTTTTTACCATTTATATAATTAAAGAACATTTTAGGGTTAATTTTACTCTCTTTGGCGATTAATCTCTCGGTCTCTTGTTTGGCTGTTTTTATTTGTCTTTTACATATTCTATTTTTTTCCTTATAGTTTTTCAATGCTTCCTCGCTCCCCTCCTGTTTTAGTGATTTAAATGCTTTCTGTTTGTCATTTATTGCTTTCTTTACAGTTCTATTTATCCACATTGTTTTTTTCTTCTTCCTTAACCTTTTATTCCCATAAGGTATGTACCTCTCACAATAAGATATTAGGATGCTTTTAAAAATCCCATTTTGTGGCTGTATTTTTATTTTTGAGGACTTTGTCCCAGTTAGTTAGGTCTATGGCCTCTCTTAGTTGGCTAAATTTTGCTTTGTTCCAGTGTTTTATCATGCCAAGCAGCGAGGACAGACTCGAACGTATATCTGAGCCTTTTATTCTTGCAAATGTGAAATTGCACTAAAATGTTTGCATAATTGTCTTTGCTGTATTTTAGCAATAATATTTTTATAGGTTCAGCAACGTTCAAACACTTTAGCCCATTGTGTGTATTCCTTTTCAGGTACTTCAATGTGTCCTGTTATGCATTTACTATACGGTATTTTTTAGTAAATTATGCACTTAGCTGGATAGCTAGCAGTGAGCACCTTACTTTTCTATCTCATATGGACTGCCTCTAAAGACTGTACGCCGCGGCCTAGCCTTGTGCGTATGACGCAATAGCGAGTCAATAGTACACTAAGGATTCGTATGCACTTTGTACGCTAATGCTTACGTATTGCATACTTTTAACAAAACTGAATGTACGTTCGTAATTTGTGTAGGAATGTTTGCAAAACAACGATTATTTTTTAACGCAAATTCGACCGAATAAATTCGTATTAAGAACTAATCTTGTCAGAAATGCGTCGATTATTAATCAAAGCGAATTTTGGATGATTCACTCATCAATATTTTAACTATTTAGGGAACATGAAACTGTCAAACCTTATAAAACATTTTGACACAAGGAACACTGTGAATTAGATCAATTTTAGATATTGCTATGATTTTAATTGAGAATGATAATTACTAAAACAGTGTTGCATGGAGCCAAGGTCAAAAGAAGTAACTTAATCATAGTATAGTTTTTTATATTCTTTACTCCTTTTTGAAGCTATTTGTTATGAAAATTAGTGAAATTGATAATATGCATTACAGGCATTCTAATAGGAACACTTACCTGGTGCCTGGTACTTCTCATCTTTAAGCTGCTGCCAATTTCCAGGCTCTTCTACTGCCATCCAAGATGACTACACCACTTTTCAGACTACCTGATGCATACTGTGCATTTGGTAGCCTCCAACAATTGTATATTTAATCTATTTCATTTAACAATGCGGCCCACCCCTTTAACAATGACCTCCACAACAGCCAGCCCTTTATTAGTGGCCTCCACAGTACCCTATCTCCTTAACAGTGATTTCCACAACAACCCACCCCCTTAACAGTGGCCTCTACAGCAATCTGCCCCTTAACACTGACCTCCATAGCAGACTGTCCCCTTAACTGTGACCTTCACAGCAGCCTGCCTCTAGGGTGGCAGAGGTCCGGCTTTCAGACTCTCTGTCCTCCGTCCGTTGCA
This sequence comes from Rhinella marina, assembly GCA_900303285.1. Lineage (NCBI taxonomy): Eukaryota > Metazoa > Chordata > Amphibia > Anura > Bufonidae > Rhinella > Rhinella marina. Next base: position 28,754 of record ONZH01004281.1, read on the forward strand.
GGGCCTGGACAGACACAGGGATGTCCTTTTTAACAGCTCAGTCTCAGACAGCACCACTGTGCTGTCTGAGCATGAGATTCAGGGAGAAAGTCACCCTCCCTCCCACCCCTGCAGCTGACAGAAGTTGATTTTTGCCTTCGTTTTTTCAATCCCTAGCCGGGTCGGAGGTGTCACTTACCTGGACCCAGTGCCGGGACTAGGCAGTTTGGTGCCCTAGGCAAAGTAGTCAAATGGCGACCCCCAAATTGGCCCCGCCCATTATTATAAGCTCCTCCTAAATATAATAGGCCACTCCCAGCAAACACTGTACAGCTGAAATGATATTGTTGAGTCCCGCCTGTACACATCATACAGAGAGGGGAGGACGTGTCCTGGCTGCACTGCATCACATTATACAATAGACAACAGCAGACTACAGCAAGGAAGCTCCTTCCCTCTCCTCAGATCCTGCTCAAGGCCTGTGGTTCCCCACCACCATCTGCCACCCACCCGTGACCTGCTGCCCCCCTTGGCTATCCTCACCCAGCTCTTAATCCTCCTTCTGCAAATGGCAGAGGGAGGAGCCAGAGCATCTCCTCTCCTTCATAGCGCCCCATACCTCTTACATCCAGTGATGTCAACTTTGTTGTAGACATTCTCTTTTCTCATCTTCTCCATTCGGACCAGACTGCCATGAAGATTTTTCAGCCATCTCTCGTATCTGCAGAGATACAAACAGACATTAGTTTCCCACATTTCCATCATCTTCACATCTTATGAACACCTCATCCTGCCACCCCCAATACTGTGCCCCCTAATACTATACTACAGAAACTGTCCCCTGAAAAATACAACTACCACACAGATAGTGCCCCCTACAACAATTATTGGCACAGAGTCCCCTAAAAAATAACTGCGTCCAGACACTAATAGTATAAAGATAATGTCCCCCAAAAATAATTGGGCTAAATTGATACTGTGCCAGGGTGCCCCCCAAAGTAACAGTGCTCCCCAAAATCCCACCAATAGAAATAATTATCTGCCAGAGCACACTTAATAGTAATGCCCCCATAGTGCCCATACTAGACATTGTGTTCCCCATAGCCCCCAGTAGTAGTAAAGCTCACCATAATACCCCCAAGTAGTAATAATTCACCTTGTAATATGACAGAACAAGAAATACCCCCGCTTAGTGCCTGCAGTTGAGCTAATGTCCCCATAATGTATGCCAGTATAAAATACCCCTATATAGTGCCCCAGTAAATGCCCCCATAGTGTCCCCCATAATATGCCAGTAAAAAATGCCCCTTCTTGCTGCCCCCACCAGATGCCCCTATAGTGCTCCTCTCCCCCATAATGTGCCAGTAAAAATTGTCCCCTTAGTGCCAGATGCCATAGTACCCCCTATAATGTGCCAGTAAAAAAAGCCCCTTCTTGCTACCCCCACCAGATGCCCCTATAGTGCTCCTCTCCTCCATGATGTGCCAGTAAAAATTGCCCCCTTAGTGCCAGATGCCATAGTGCCCCCTAAAATGTGCCAGTAAAAAATGCCCCTTTAGAGTTACCAGATGCCCCCCATAGTGCTCCACTCCCCCGTAGTGCCCCAAAATAATGCCCCTATAGTGCCACCAGATGCCCCATAATGCCTCCCATAATGTGCCAGTAAAAAATGCCCCCTTAGTGCTAGAAGCCATAGTGCCCCCTACAATGTGCCTGTAAAAAATTCCCATTTAGAGCCACCAGATTCCCCCATAGTGCCCCCAAATGATGCCCCTATAGTGCTCCACTCCCCCATACTGCCCCCAAATAATGCCACCAGATGCCCCAGAGTGCCACTCTCCCCTATAGTGTCTCCCATGTGCCTATAAAAAATGCCCCCTTATTGCCACCAGATGCCATAGTGCCCCCATAATGTGCCAACAAAAAAGGCCTCTTTAGAGCCCTCATAGTGCTCCCCTCCCTCATAGTGCCCCTATAGTGCCACCAGATGCCCCATAGTACAGCTCTCCCCTATATAGCCCCCCCATAATGTGCCCAAAAAAAGGCCCCCAGATGCCCCCACAGTGCTCCTCTCCCCCATGGTGCCCCCCCCCTTAATGTGCCAGTAAGAAATGCCCCAGTAAATGGGCCAGTGAGAAATTGCCAGCAGGTGCCCCTATAATATGGCATCTATTAAAAAAAAAAAAAAAAACAGAAAAAAAACAAAAACCACTAATACTTACCTGCATCAGCAGCGATGAGGTGCAGGCCTCTTCCAGCCTGTGTCCCGCGCTGTGTGCTGCCCGGCTCAGGCGGCGCGATGATAATGACATCATCGCGCTGCCTGAGTTGGCCTCTGATAGGCCGCAGCCATTAGTGCCTGCAGCCTATCAGAAGAACAGGGAAGGGAGACGCCTTTCCCTCCCCTGCCGCAGCACAGGCATCTGTATCGCTGTCCTGAGCGCTCATCTCCTACTGCCCCCACACGCCGACTGCACTTAGATCCAGGGCCGCACCGCCTGTGGCGATAGGCGGTGCGGCCCTGAGGAATTTTTTTTAAAAAAGTGAATGATTCTAGGGGGGGTCAAGACCTGTTGGACCCCCCCTGTGGCTGCGCCCCCCTCCAGATGGCGCCCTAGGCGGTCGCCTCCCCCGCCTACCCCTAGTCCCGGCCCTGCCTGGACCTGGGTCTGGAGCTTTTAAGTCCGTATTTTGATGGTGGCCTGATTGGCCACCCTACCTGCCCCATTAACTGTGACCTCCACAGCACTCTGCTCCCATAACAGTGTCATCCATCGCACCCTGCCCCTTTAAAGTTGACCTACAGCAGTGAAGAAAAATGGCTGGGTTGTTATGGAAACCTGGTGTAAAACTGTGTGTATGTAGAGACTAAGGGTTTGCGAGAATCTCTTGGCTGATAAGGGTCATGTGACTGTGTGTATGGCAGTTGGGATATGAGGAGAAAACCTGCAGGCGTCTATTGACTAATTCTTTTTTTGGGAATATCTCAGGAAGGGTATGTGCTAGAGAGCTGAGACCCAGTCTAAAACCTTTCCGGACACCTGATGTGCCTGATGTGCCAAATTTCGTTATTATAAATGCGAGAGTGCAGATTCCTTTAGCGTACATACACACACACATACACTCAGCTTTATATATTAGATCTTGTCCTGCAATTGTGGCAAGGTACAGTTTCTCTATCAATGCTGCACACCAAGTTGTGTTTGATAGGTGTGACTAATATCGAGTTGTCCATCTCACTGCCTTTATGTGCCACTGCGTACACACACAGTCTCTTTAGGTTTCAACTTTCTCACCCTGTGTGGCTAAATTTGTTGGGATTATAACCCGAGATATTCTTCTAAGCTAAATTTTGATTTTCTGCTGCCCTTCATAGAGTTTGTAAAGTTTTTTTGTCATACCAACTTTTAATGCATACCAATGAAAAATTATGTTATAATATATCCATCTTTTCTTAAAGGGGTCTTCCGGTAGTTAACTAACTACTATCCTCAGGATAGCTCATCAGGATCCGATCGGTGTGGATACGCCAGAGCCTTCTCTCAACTCACCAAGCACAGCTGAAATCTGTGCTTTGTTCCTTTTATCGCATTATCTTTATGTTCTTCACCCTTGTTCACCCTTTCCCAAATAAATCTTTTGATTAGTTAATTCCTTCCTGGGTTAGTGTGTACTGAAGTGGGCAGCAGTTTCCCAAACAGCAAAACAAAAAAGAAGCAACAACAGGTAGGCATGAGTCACAAAATTTTCACTCGGTAGAAGTTACAGTAGGCCATATAATATGTGGCAACCCGAGGCCAAAGGACACAGACACAAAAAGCATTCATAGTGCAGAATCTGGCAATGGCATGAACTTGAAAGCTATGGCAGCCATGTGCCTCTTATGCTGTGCCTCTTTGGGATTATGGAGGATTGTCAATGGTCCTATCACACTCAACTACTACTTCACACTACTTTTTTTGCCTGCAGATCAGTGGCTTTGCGATGAATGGCCAGATGCTCTCTTTTCATTTCTCAGTAGCAAAATATAGTCAATACTGTAATTTCGTATGAGAGAATAGTCTATAAAAACAGGAAACATATGGACATCTTTCATAAAATATGGGATTGCTGGTGTGAATAGCTCTCTTATGGCTGTGTATACGCACCAGGGTTTTCAATAATCTATGGAGGCAGTTTTCTTTGTTTAGGGAAGGGATTTATTATGCACTTTAAATACATTTTAATACCAATCCGAAGTCGGGTTTGGTACTGGCTGGGACATCGGTACCAAGTCTCTTGCAACTTTGGCTCAAACAAATTTTGCTTACACCGAGGCAATACATTTTAATGCTCTATGGTGATATTCTAAGGCCCCTAAGGGGAAACAGTACCTATCCAACCTAAGAAGCTTGGAGGAATAGACTAAATGCCACCCAGTATTAATGGTGGCTGACATAGTATCCAATGGGGCAACCTGTTCAAATTGTTTCAATGCTTTATCATCTAAGAATATTTTGAAAGGGGATCCTCTAATGAGAGATATTTCAAATTTATGACATCCAGACAGCTTCTAACATTCCTTCACTTTGTTAGTTAAGTTGCCTAAGTAATAGCTTTTCAAATCGAGAACCCCTAAAACACCTTCTTTCATGGAAGTGTATAGAGCAGATTTACAAATTTTAGATCTAAGGGAGCCCCAAATATATCTGAGCATATCAGACAGCAGCTGGCAGTCTTAAGGGGTATTCTGAGGGGTATAGATCTAAATCTATAAAGAATCTTGGAAAGGATTAACATTTTTGCAGCATTGATCCTTGCAATCCAGGATAGGTGTTGAGAGGAGAATTTCTCATAATCCTTTTTCAGTTCTAACATTAAGTTAAAGGTTTTTCATGGTTGGAGTCAAAATGATACAGAAATGATCCAGAATGATACAAAACCATATGGTCCTTAGCCCATTGGATGTGGAAAGAGTCAAGTATTCAGCCTCTGGTTTCCTCAGGAATAAAAAGTGGAAATATTTGGGATTTGGTGGCATTCAATTTGTAAAAGGGTAGATAAGAAAACTGTTCCAAGATATCCCAAGCAGCAGCAAAGGATGCCTCTGGATTGGCGATAGATACGATCATGTACATCATCTATATATAAGGTAATAACATGGGATTGTGAGCCCGTCTGCACCCCACTAATGCTCAAAGTAGTGCGTAAGGATTCAGATAGGGTTCCATAAACAGCACCATGATCAACAGGGACAGAGGGCACCCCTGTCTTTTACCATTGGAAATTTGGAATGATTTGGGAAGCAAACCAGAGTCCAGCACCTTTGCAGTGGGGTTAGAATACAATCTCATTATGCCCTTAAAAAACAGTTGACTTTACCAATTGCTGACAGTATCTCTTGGACCAAGCTTGTCTTTTAGCGAGGGGCGTAGAGAGCCCAGCTTAGATCTTATAGACCCTTCAGTGAGAGGTTGAGGAGAAAGGTGTAACTGGTCTGTAGCCAAGACATTCCCGCCAGAGGAAGAAGCAGGTGAGGGAGAATGAGCTGTTGATGGCGCCTACACAGGACTTTCAATCGACAGAGCAGACTTGTGGAAAAACTCAGTAAGTTTCGCCAGAGCAGGTTGTTTCCTTACTCTTCCTATCATATGACCAGGTTAGGGTTAATATCTCCAGAAAAGGAATGATAAAATAGCTGAGGCTAGCCACTTCAGTGATTCTGCAGACGGAGCTCTCATATTAAGCAGCAGTGCCATCATGTCCAGATGCCATTTTAAAAAAAAATGATTTGTCACCACAAAGTGCAATGAAATTCAGCTTTGTTTAGAATCAAATTTTTCCTAAAATTAGGACTGAATTCCACTTCGGATGCTTCGCTTCGCCCAACACTAGCCAGAACCCTAAGCACTTTGAAATCAGTTTTCTAAATAATAGAATAAAATAATGTATATTTTGACTTATGGAATAACAAGTCAAATTTGAAAGAAGATTTGCACAAATACAAAGATTCAGAATATTTTGGTGATATTTGCACATAGAATTATGTAACAATCAGAAGCAGGTCTCCTAAATATTTATCAAATACATTTATAAAAAAACTTGGGTAAATTAAAATAATTATCAGCTCTAGCCAAAAAAAGGAAAATATAGGAATAACAGATGGTTACATTTTGTTGGGAGTTAATTACAAAATTATCCTTCCGTAGAAATTCACATTCCAGAATTCCTATCCCATGAACTTCTGTATGTAGCCTTTAAATAGTCCATGCTTTCACGGATACAAGAAACTGTGGTCTGACAATTAAAAACATCCTAACGTTTAAAAAGCAACAAACATAAAAATAAATAGCACAGCCATACACAATTTAATTAGATTCAATTCATGAAGTACAAATTGCTGAGTATGACAATAACATTGTGAACTTGGAAAATGTTGAGTAACATATAAAACCTAATACGATGCAGAAAACATGGCCTCATATCCAATATAAGTATATGCAAACATATTCAGTGTCCAAATACTGCCATGTAACTCGCACAACCGCAAGCTTTTCTGGATAATAGGAAAAGTAAAGAAAAACAGTTGTGCAAATGCTGAGGACTTTAAGGCCTCTTTCACACAAGTGTTACGGATTGTCTCACGATGCGTTCAGGATGCAATTCTGTCAGTTTTGTATGCGATTGTGTTCAGTGTTTCATTTTTTCCGTGCGGATGACATCTGAATGGCATGCGTTTTAATCACACATGTAAAAAACTGAATCATCCTCTATAGTCACATGTTCACTAAAAACACATATACCATATTTTTCGCTTTATAAGACGCACTTTTTTCCTCCAAAAGTAGGGAGGAAATGGCAGTGCGTCTTATAAAGCGAATACTAGTGAACGCTTCCATTATGGAAGCGCTCACTAGTATGTATTAGCTGCCGGGAGCGGGGAAACATACTCACCCTCCTGCGCTGCAGCTCTGCTCTGGGTCCGGTGCTCCTCTGTGTTCTCTTGCCCGCGCTGCACTGTCCTGGCTTCACACAGTGTCAGGACGTAGTGCGCACACTCTGATCTGACGCTGCACGCAGTCAGGTGACAGTGCAGCGCGGGCAAAGAAGACAGAGGAGCGCCGGACCCAGAGCGGAGCCACGGCGCAGGAGAGGTAAGAGAGGTTTATTATGTTATTCTTATGGGGCTGATCTGAGGTCTGATGGGGGCAGAGTCGGCTCATATGGGGGCTAATGGGCTGATCTGAGGTCTGATGGGGGCAGAGTGGGCTGACATGGAGGCACATTGGGCTGATCTGAGGTCTGATGGAGGCAGAGTGGGCTGATATGGGGGCACAGTGGGCTGACATGGGGGCCCATTGGGTTGATCTGAGGTCTGATGGGGCAAAGTGGGCTGACATGGGGGCACATTGGGCTGATGGAGGCAATGGGGACTGATATGGGGGCACAGTGGGCTGATCTGAGGTCTGATGGGGCAGAGAGGGCTGATATGGGGGCACAGTGGGCTAATCTGAGGTCTGATGGGGGCACAGTGGTCTGATTTGAGGTCTGATGGGGCTGAGTGGGCTGATCTGGGGGTTGATGGAGTCTGACATGGAGGGCTGATATGGGGGTCTGATGTAATGTCCTGAAATTTATGGGGGGTCTGATATTAGGATCTGATGTAAAGTCTGATGAAAAATATTTTTTTCTTATTTTCCTACTCTAAAATCTGGGGTGCGTTTTATCATCGGGTGCATCTTATAGAGCGAAAAATACGGTAAATACCCCAGCATGCTCTTCAGATTGTAAAAGCTTCATTTTACAGTATGTAGCTATTTATCTAAGTTTCAGTGAAAAATTTCAAAGGATTCAGAGTTTTGGAATTTAGGATAAAATATACCTTGATCCGAAGTCGATTAGCTCCGAACTTTGTTTTATTACTGTACAGAGACTCATACTGAGATCGCCTCTTGGCAGAGTTGAGATCTGCCCTGACTTTCCTGGGCGCTAACATGCATTTTTACTTTGAGATAAGAATATTTTTTATAACTCATAAACCATGGACACAACGTTTCCAATATATAGCTGCTTGTAGTTTGCATAATGTAGTTTGTAGTTTGTGTAGCTCATGTATTTTGGAGTAATAGTACTGCTATAATTATTTTTTTTTCTGTTAGTTGCAACTGGAAATTTTTGGCAACTGAAAATTCTTTTTCTCCCTTACATATTGATTTTACAATGGGGACCTCCACAATTGCTTGTGTTCTGCGGGCAACCTGTGCCACCATTTGGTTGCCATAGCCAACAAGGCAGCAGTGGCTTGAGATTGCCCATGGCTTCCTGGAGAGGGCACAATTCCAAAACTGTATTGGTGCCTTTGACAGGAAGCACATATAAGTGAATAAGCCACCGAACCTAGGGTTCTTGATATTATAATTAGAAACAGTTCCTCTCTGTAGTTTTGTTGACCTTGGCCGACACAACTACAGGTTTATAATTGTAGATATTGGGCCCTATGGATGTTCTACAGATGCTTGCATTTTCAGCGCTTCCAGAATGGGTTGGTGGCTTCAGTCCAAACAAAATGGACATACAACAGCCTTCCTGGCTCATCAGATACCCCTCCAGTTTATGTGATTTTAGGCGACGAGGGGTTTGCCCTTTCAACAAACCTCATACATCCCTTCCCCAGGTGAGATTTGGATGAAAAGAGGTGCACTTTTAGGCCTCGTTCACACTTCAGTATTTGGTCAGTGATTTGTGAGCCAAAACCAGAAGTGAAGCCTACACAGAGATGAGGTATAATGGAAAGATCTGCACTTGTTCTATGCTTTTGACCCGCACCAGTTTTTAGCTCACAAATCACTGATGGAAACCATTGACCAAACATTGAAGTGTAAATGAGGCCTTAAAGGGGTTTTGTCAAATAGCATTTATTTTGTAGAGAAAGGTAATACAAGCCACTTACTAATGTATTGTTATTATCCATATTGCTTCCTTTGCTGGCTGGATTCATTCTTCCATCACATTATACACTGCATGTTTCCATGGTTACGACCACCTTGCGATCCATCAGTGGTGGCCATGCTTACACACTATAGAAAAAAGCAGTAGCCTATGTGAGCTTTCACGAACCCCGCCACCAGAGAGGCCAGCACTTTTTCCTATAGTGTGCAAGCATGGCCACCAAAATATTAAAAGTTTAAATTACCACCCTTTCCCAATTTTACATATAAAAATATATAAACAATATGCCATGTCTAAAAACGTCTGAACTGTTAAAATATTTTTTAAAAATTCCTGTTCAGTAAATGCTATAATGGAAAAAATGCAAATGTTTTGTCCCCCCAAAACAATTGAATAACAGTGATCAAAAAGTAGTACATACCACAAAAATAGTACCAATAAAAACTACAGTTCGTTACGCAAAACAACAAGCTCTCTAGACCAAAATATAAAAATAAGTTATGGCTGTCAGAATATGGCGACACAAATACAATTTTGATTTTTTTTTTCAAAGGTTTTTATTTTTTTTTAAAGTAATTAAACAAAATTACATTTTTTCCCTGTTTTCCAATACAAGATATGGTAAATGAATGGTGGCATTAAAAAATGCATCTTATCCTGCAAAAAATAAGCCCCCATATGGCTATGTGAATGAAAACATTAAAAAAATGTTATGACTATTGGAACGTGGGGAGGAAAAATCAAAAATGTAAAAATGAAAATAGGCCAGTCTTTAAGGAGTTAATCTTCTCTTCCCATTAACTACACATCCAGGTTTTCCTGAACATCTTTGCAGAGCTGCCAGCTGCATACTAATCATGCAGCTGCAGGAGTGGGGAACCCGTTGTCAGTGACAATAAAGCTCCCCATAGAGAAGGTAGGAATGGATTACTGGCCCTCCCTTCTCCATCCTCCATGAGTTCTGAGCTCAGAAGGATCAGAAAGCTGCATCCTGCTCTGGTACAACTGACCATGTGATTGCCTGGTCTGGGGTAAAAGCACAAGCTTGTTAGCAGACAGCTTGTGCTTTCCAAAGGAATTGTCCAAAATGAAACATGGAATCTGATTGGTTGTGAGTTCTACTTTACACTAGTTTGATAAATGACCCCTATAATGTTTTAATGCCCCCTAGAGGTCTTGTATGCAGGCACAAAGTGTAAAATAAAAAAATTAAGACAAAATAAAAAAATTAAACAATAACTAAAAACATTGGCACACTGCCATTTCTAACCTTGCCCCCAGCAACTGAAAAACTATATATGCCCTTATATCAAAACAATCATTAAAGAGAACCTGTCAACTTTCTTGAGTTGTCTGTTTTTATAGCTACTTGCATTCCCAATGCAATTACAATTCTGGAGAATTGTTTTGTATGACTGTCTTGTGTCGTTCTTCTCTTAATCCTGCTAGATAAGGGATCAGCAACCTTTGGCACTCTAGCTGCTGTGAAACTACATCTCCTAACATGCACACCTAGTTGGCTGTTCTGATAACTCTCATAGAAGTGAAAGGAGGATTCTGGGAGTTGTAGTTTCAAAACAGCTGGCGTGCCAGAGGTTTCTGATCCCTGGGCTAGATGTTTGTGGATAAAGGTACAAATGGGCAGTACCATTTGGGGTTGTGCCCCAGCAGTTTGCTACTGGCAGTATTGATTGGACAATCACAGACTGTGCAGGGACACACTCCTAACTGGTAACCCCCATCTGTACCTTTATTCATAAACTTCCAGCAAGAATAGAAGAATGGCAGAACAGAGTCATAACAGTAACTGTTCCAGAATTGTCATTTCATGTGGAATATAATTATTTACTAAAACAAACATGTCAGATGTGTGGCTTTTTATTTGCATATTTTGCTATTAAAAAAATAGACAAAAATAAAGCCTATGTATCACTGACAAAGGAGTAAAAGTGATTTATATAACCAAACTGAAAAAAAAAATAGCAACTAATAAATAAATGTTATGTGTTATATCTCACTGCAGGTGCCCAGTTCACATCTATAGTGCTCAGTAGGGTTGCCAACCGTCCATAAATTTCTGGACAGTTCGTAAAAATAGGCGACTTTTTTTCCTATAGACATGTATCTCTTATAATCGTTATCATCTTTATACCCTGATGCTCAGTACTTGTCTTTTATGTACTGTATGGTAAATTTGATAGAAATACTGTTATGAAGCATTATCTCCTGTTTCCATGTGTCTTCTATGATTAGCAACTAGTCCCCACCCACAAGCTTAGAGACAATTGAGAATTATAGATAGAGCATGCAAAGGGAAAACTGTTTAAAATCCCACATAATCGTGTCATGTTCTCAGGGTCAACAGACCACTTAACATCTACCATGCATACTGAACCAGACAAGACAAGGGAAAAGCCAAAATGAATACTTTATTGAACAAGACCAGACAGAACATAACTGGAATAAACCTGGACAAACAGATCAGTAACAGTGGCAGATGAAACATCACTGGACCAAGTGCACCAGTTTGACTTAGGGCCAAACCCTAAGGGCATTGTCTAAGTGAACCTCATTCTTCACAATACCCCTGATGTTGGGGATAACCTTTCCAGAGGGTTCACCAGGATGTTACCTCTTGGGATGGTCCTAGTACACTTGGCTGACACCTGCAAGGCAAAAGCCGCTGGAGACAGCACCTGCAGTGCAGGTACGTGAAAACCAGGGAACCAGGCAAACTAACAGGAACCCAGACAAAATCAGAAACACAGGATGTTCAGACAAGGCAAATGCTGAAACACAGATAAGATCACAGACATTGAACAGGCAGATGCCTGGAGCCCATGGATGCATGGTGGTCACAGACAGAGCTGCTAATACATGAGACAGGCAGATGCTTGGACCCCATGCAAAATGGTTGCATGGCGGTCACACAGAAAGCTGCATGGACATGACACTGGAACCCATGCAAAACAGATGCATGGCATTCCCAATCAGACAAGGCCAAGGTGACATTGATAAATTACCAGGCAACCACACAGATCAGGGCAGATGGCAAACACCCAGGTCAAGTGCATACATCCTGCACCCAGCAAAACTAGAGAAAGACTCCCAGGCATGAAGCACACAGGTCTCTATAGCCAGTTCAATTAAGGCAGCTTACCAGCTAATAATAAGACACAAACACAAGGAAACATTAACCCTACATGAACACAGAACATACAAATCACAAGGAATACACAAATACACAGGACAGAGTTCACACACAGAAGGCGGCAGCCAGCAGGCACCACCCAAGCAACCAGCATACACAAGAGTCGTCCCACAGGCAGTAGGCAAGGGCGGAGCCAGCCAGCATATACAGCAACACGTGTTAACCATGAACTGTCCTGTGATACAAACACAGAGGGTATCCACATTCACAGGCCCACAAATGGAAGGCCACAGCAAGCATGTAGCCCCAAACAACCAGAATTCACAGGAGACAGCCTGCAGCCAGTACACAAGAGCACATGCAGCCAGCCTACATGGCAACAATGTCAGGAACTACAGTACACCGTGATGCAGACATGGGGAGTACACATTCACAGGCCACAGTTCACACACTAGAATGCCGCAGCCAGCACGCAGTCCCAACCAACCAGCATACACGGAGGAAAGCCTGCAGCCAGCTCGTAAGAGTGCATGCAACTAGCCTGCATGGCAACCAGTGATATAGTGGACTATACTATGACAAATGGTCATATATGGTGCTATCAGTTTCTGAAAGGTACAATATAAATGTATTATGTGGAGGAAATGTATTCCTGTGGAGGACACTCCAACATAATTCATTTTAGGGAAAAACAATAGAGAACTGGCTAAACATGGCTATTCCCCAAGACCAACCACATACTGTAGATTGTCAGCAAAAATAAATTGCCATCTATAGCCAGCTTTAAGAGCTAACCCCCAGATATAGGGATTATTAAGACCGGCGTCTAAAATGCTGGTCTTAATAAATGTGCCCCTTAGACTGGACAGTCTAAAATTGCACCAAATTATCATCAAGCATCAGCTACTGTGATAAATCTGATGCGTGTTTAAAGATTTAGTCTAGGTTTGTATTTAGACACTAAGTAAATCTACTGCTATATCCAAAGTATTTGTGATGCATGGAAACAAAGAGTTCAGATCTTGCAAACTATGCTTTCATCAGTGAAACAGAAGGTGGTTGTTCCAACAGCAATGCCATGATCAAACATAGAAAATTAGGAAGAAAAGCATTAACCCCTCCTTGTAGGGTTTTAAAATTGGCTGAGAACCCTCCACCCTCTTCATCAATAAATCCTTATCTGTGTTCCAATTTAGTCCTTTGAAGTCTTGCAGTTTAGCCTGGAATTCATTTAGAAAGTGAACTGTTTTATCTAATTGAATCTAATGTTGAACAGAAAAAATGTGGAAGAAAATAATAACAGCCATAAATAATAATAACAGCCTTGAAATAATATTTAAACATTCATGTATATGCCCAACATTGAAAACAATAATTGACTAGGACATTTAGATTTACTAGTAAAGATGTTGTCCAATCAGGACAACATCCATCTATATGCCCTCGAAAGTAACTAGAAAAGGCTGGGCCCCATAGCAAATTTCGGAACCCCTCCCCCCCCAACTAGTCAAGACCATCTACTCTTGCCATAAACCCCCACCCACTCAGTACTTATGCTCCCTTAGTGCACCTACACAGTAGTTATTCCCTTATAGTGCCCCACACAGTATTTATGCACCCATAGTGTCTCCACAGTGCCCCCACACAGTAATCATACCCCTTTGGTTCATCAACATAGTTGGTATGCCGCCTTAGTGCCCCCACAAAGTAGAATATACCCTTAGGACCAAGAGGGGAGGGCAGGTCATGACATCCTTGGCCCTACTGCCACTGTGGGCCCTGTAGCAGCTGCTTCCGCTACTATGGCAGTAGTTCCGCCCTATGGGGGAATATGGGCAGCACAGAGCGAAGATCCCTGAGTCAAAGCCCTTTTATACTGCCTGAACATTGGGCAGATCGTCACTAACAAGCATTCGTAGGAACGTTCATTCTCGATAATCTACCAGTGTAAAGGTGCCACAAAATGCTTGTTCATCGAGTAATTGGATCTTTCATGAGGACACCAAAATCATTGTTTGCTGGCAGCAGATTGTAATGTCTAAACAGCACTCAGCTGCTGGCAAACAATGAATCTGTATGGGAAGAGCGATGGTATTAGCAATCATTCCTCCCCATACTGTGGAGGACATCGCTGCATGTAAATTGGCGAGCAGACGATTGTCGGGAAGGAACTCTTACTTCCTGACAATCCTCTGTTCAATTGAGCATTAATGTCAATATAGCTCCTGTACACACGTACTTTTATTCATGACTAGCTGAAGGACCTAGCTTCGCCCGGGTACAGTACAGTCATGGCCAAAAGTTTTGAGAATGACACAAATATTATATTTTCACATGATCTGCTGCCCTCTGGTTTTTATGTGTGTTTGTCAGATGTTTTTATCACATACAGAAATATAATTGCAATCATATTATGAGTAACAAAAGCTTATATTGACAGTTAGAATGAGTTAATGCAGCAAGTCAATATTTGCAGTGTTGACCCTTCTTCTTCAGGACCTCTGCAATTCTCCCTGGCATGCTCTCAATCAACTTCTGGACCAAATCCTGACTGATAGCAGTCCATTCTTGCACAATCAATGCTTGCATTTTGTCAGAATTTGTAGGTTTTTGTTTGTCCACCCGTCTCTTGATGATTGACCACAAGTTCTCAATGGGATTAAGATCTGGGGAGTTTCCAGGCCATGGACCCAAAATCTCTATGTTTTGTTCCCTGAGCCATTTAGTTATCACCTTTGCTTTATGGCAAGGTGCTCCATCATGCTGGAAAAGGCATTGTTGATCGCCTAACTGCTCTTGGACGGTTGGGAGAAGTTGCTCTCGGAGGACATTCTGGTACCATTCTTTATTCATGGCTGTGTTTTTAGGCAAGACTGTGAGAGAGCCGATTCCCTTGGCTGAGAAGCAACCCCACACATGAATGGTTTCAGGATGCTTTACAGTTGGCATGAGACAAGACTGGTGGTAGCGCTCACCTCGTCTTCTCCGAATAAGCTGTTTTCCAGATGTCCCAAACAATCGAAAAGGGGATTCATCAGAGAAAATGACTTTACCCCAGTCCTCAGCAGTCCACTCCCTGTACCTTTTGCAGAATATCAGTCTGTCCCTGATGTTTTTTCTGGAGAGAAGTGGCTTCTTTCCTGCCCTCCTTGAGACCAGGCCTTGCTCCAAGAGTCTCCGCCTCACAGTGCGTGCAGATGCACTCACACCTGCCTGCTGCCATTCCTGAGCAAGCTCTGCACTGCTGGTAGCCCGATCCCGCAGCTGAAACACTTTTAAGAGACGGTCCTTGCGCTTGCTGGTCTTTCTTGGGCACCCTGGAGCCTTTTTGGCAACAATGGAACCTTTCTCCTTGAAGTTCTTGATGATGCGATAGATTGTTGACTGAGGTGCAATCTTTCTAGCTGCGATACTCTTCCCTGTTAGGGCCATTTTTTGTGCAGTGCAATGATGACTGCACGTGTTTCTTTACAGATAACCATGGTTAACAGAAGAGAAACAATGATGCCAAGCACCAGCCTCCTTTTAAAGTGTCCAGTGGTGTCATTCTTACTTAATCATGACAGATTGATCTCCAGCCCTGTCCCCATCAACACCCACACCTGTGTTAATGGAGCAATCACTGAAACGATGTTAGCTGGTCCTTTTAAGGCAGGGCTGCAATGATGTTGAAATGTGTTTTGGGGGATAAAGTTCATTTTCTAGGCAAATATTGACTTTGCAAGTAATTGCTGTTAAGCTGATCACTCTTTATAACATTCTGGAGTATATGCAAATTGCCATTATAAAAACTGAAGCAGTAGACTTTGTAAAAAATTAATATTTGTGTCATTCTCAAAACTTTTGGCCATGACTGTATATTTAATCTATTTCATTTAATGTTTGTGTGTGTCGTTAAAAGATATCGAGAGTGACCTCTACAGTGCCCGCCCCTTCAACAGTGACCTCCACAGCACCCCACCCCTTAACAGAAACTTCCACGGCAGCTAGGGTGGCCGCTGTTTTCACCCCAGAAAGCCGGACCTCACCGGCCATTCCCCCAAACGTGAAGCAGCGCCCCCGGTCCCCATGAAGCCACATCACTAAACATGAGGCCACGCCCCCTGGCTCCATGAAGACACGGAGGAGAAGCTGTCTGAGCGTGAGTTACTGAAAGGGTGGACATCCCTGCATCCATCCAGGCATTGCACTGGACAGAGAACAGGGAGTCAGAAAACTGGACTGTCCAGCCTAAAGCCGGACATCTGGCCACCCTAACATCGGCCTGCCTCTAGGGTGGCCAGAGGTCCTGTTTTAGGCTGCATAGTCTGGCTTTCAGACTCCCTGTCCACCGTCCGGCACAGGGCCTGGACAGACACAGGGACGTCCACCCTTTCAGTGTCTCATGCTCAGACAGCTTCTCCTCCGTGTCTTCACGGAACCAGGAGGCGTGGCCTCGTGTTTAAGGGGTGTGGCTTCATGGGGACTGGTGGCACGGCTTCACGTTGGGGGGAGGCTGGACAGTCTGGCTTTCAGACTCCCTGTCCTCCGTCATGCAAAGGGCCTGGATGGACACACAGCTCACTCTCAGACAGCAGCACTGTGCAGTCTGAGCATGAGCTTCAGGGAGAAAGTCACCCTCCTCCTTCCCCTGCAGCTGACAGAAATTGATTTTTACCTTCATTTTTTCAATCCCGGTCAGATGCGGAGTGGAAGGGGCGTGGCCTGACTGAGTTGGGAGCGTGACTTAGTGGGACCTGGGGGTGGGGCTTTTAAGTCCTTCTTTTGAGGGTGGCCTGAATTACAGGTCGATGCCATAGTAATTTAGGAGAAAACACAGTGTGTAGCAGTTGAAGAAAACATCTTTTATCACTACTGAACGGTAAATATGTGAAATTTACATTATATGAGGTAATGATTGATGATGAGTTAGTCTAAAACATAAGTTATATTTATGGTAACCGGAATACCCCTTTAACAGTGTCATCCACAGCGCTCTGCCCCTTTAAAGCAGACCTACAGCAGTGAACTGGCTAGGTTGTTATGGAAACCTGGTGTGTTTCAACTGCCTGTGAGCTTCTATTGGCTGATAAGGGTCATGTGACCAGACTTCTATTGGCTAATTAATTCTTTGGGAAAATCTCAGGAACGGTAAGTCCTGGAGAGCTGAGCCCGTTCTAAAACCTTCCCGGACACCTGATGTACCTGTGTGCCAAATTTCGTGATTGTGGCTGCGACAGTGCAGATTCCTTTAGCGGATATACACACACACATACATACACTCAGCTTTATATATTAGATAATAGACTACAAACAAGCTCTATGTAGCCTGATGATAGAGTAATATTATTATTCACCTTGCTAATTTACCAAATGGCAGTTATAATTTGGGGACAGATGAAAGAGAGTAGAGATGAGAGAATCGAATCTGATGAAGTGGAATTCGATCCGAATTTCAGGAATTATTTGATTTGCACCGATTTAGAATTTCCTGACGATTCATGTGACGAATGTTTTTTTCCCACTAAAATGGCAGCTGCACATGTTTGGACATGGAGAAAGGAACATGAGGGATGGAGGGATCACCCACAATGCTATGCATGCAGCCAATCAGCAGCCAGCCATCCCTGTGATGTCACAGCCCTATAAATACTGTCAGCCATTTTAGATTCTCTCATTCTACAGTCAACTCAGTGCAGGGAGATACGTTTGCAGGCGCTAGGGAAAGTGTCATAAAACCTCATCAAAAGTACAAATTGCTGAATAGAAGTGTAGGGAAAGGATAGGGGGTGATGTATTGCAGCAGAACAGGGTTCTATTGGGGTGTTTAGAGACAGTGTGAGATCTGGAAAAAGTGCAACCACAGGGTAATAGGAAAAATGGTATTACACCTTGGTTTCAGTGACTGGGATTCAAAATTGCCATGCTACAGCTGCCTATGTAAGGTTTACCTCTGTAATTCTGGTTATTGGGGTTTTGTTAACCCTTGTGCGCTGTAGTTACATTTAGTACAGCACTTTTCTGCGGTTTTAGTGTTGGGGCTTATTAGCTGTGGTGAAGTGGGACAATGGCAGCCCTTTGTAGCGTGTTTTATTGTTAAAAAAAAGTTTTAATAGGCGTACAGCGCCAACGTTCTATATAGTAAAGTGTTGTAGCAGCTATTAGTGTTGCCCAAAAAACATATTATTTGCTCTGTGCTGAAGTGGGTCAATTATAGCCCATTGTAGCTTGTATTATTCTAAAGAAAATGAGTTTTAGTAGGCGTACAGCGCCAAAGTTCTACATAGTAAAGTGTTCTAGCAGCTATTAGTGTTGCAAAAAAACGTATTATTCACTCGGTGCTGAAGAGGGAGAATTACCGCCCATTGTAGCGTGTATTATTCTCAAGAAAAATAGTTTTAGTAGGCGTAAAGCGCAAAAGTTCTATATTTTAAAAGCTACTGGCATTTATTGCTGTTGCCCAAAAAACATATTATTAGCTCTGTGTTAAAGTAGGAGAATTATAGCCCGTTGTAGCGTGTATTATTCTCAAGAAAAAGAGTTTTAGTAGGCATACAGCGCCAAAGTTCTATATAGTAGAGTGTTCTAGCAGCTATTAGTGTTGCAAAAAAAGGTATTATTCACTCGGTGCTAAAGTGGGACAATTACAGCCCATTGTAGCGTGTATTATTCTAAAGAAAAAGAGTTTTAGTAGGCGTACAGCGCCAAAGTTCTATATAGTAAAATGTTCTAGCAGCTATTAGTGTTGCAAAAAAACGTATTATTTGCTCGGTGCTGAAGTGGGACAATTACAGCCCCTTGTAGCGTGTATTATTCTAAAGAAAAAGAGTTTTAGTAGGCGTACAGCGCCAAAGTTCTATATAGTAAAGTGTTGTAGCAGCTATTAGTGTTGCAAAAAAACTTATTATTCGTTCGGTGCTGAAGTGGGAGAATTACAGCCCATTGTAGCGTGTATTATTCTCAACAAAAAGAGTTTTAGTAAGCGTACAGCGCCAAAGTTCTATATAATAAAGTGTTGTAGCAGCTATTAGTGTTACAAAAAAACATATTATTTGCTCGGTGCTGAAGTGGGAGAATTACAGCCCGTTGTAGCATGTATTATTCTCAAGAAAAAGAGTTTTAGTAGGTGTACAGCGCCAAAGTTCTATATAGTAAAGTGTTCTAGCAGCTATTAGTGTTGCAAAAAAACGTATTATTCGCTCGGTGCTGAAGTGGGAGAATTACAGCCCGTTGTAGCATGTATTATGTTAAAGAAAAAGAGTTTTAGTAAGCGTACAGCGCCAAAGTTCTATATAGTAAAGTGTTGTAGCAGCTATTAGTGTTGCAAAAAAACGTATTATTCGCTCGGTGCTGAAGTGGGAGAATTACAGCCCGTTGTAGCGTGTATTATTCTCAAGAAAAAGAGTTTTAGTAGGCGTACAGCTCCAAAGTTCTATATAGTAAAGTGTTGTAGCAGCTATTAGTGTTGCAAAAAAACGTATTATTTGCTCGGTGCTGAAGTGGGACAATTACAGCCCGTTGTAGCGTGTATTATTCTAAAGAAAAAGAGTTTTAGTAGGCGCACAGCGCCAAAGTTCTATATTTTAAAAGCTACTGGCATTTATTGCTGTTGCCCAAAAAACATATTATTTGCTCTGTGCTGAAGTGGGTCAATTACAGCCAATTGTAGCGAGTATTATTCTCAAGAAATAGAGTGTTAGTAGGTGTACAGTGCCAAAGTTCTATATAGTAAAGTGTTCTAGCAGCTATTAGTGTTGTCAAAAAAACGTATTATTCACTCAGTGCTGTAGTGGGACAATTACAACCCTTTGTAGCATGTTTTAATTTCCTTTTTATTTATTTATTTGATTCATCAAACAGCACGTCAGGCAGAGAAGTCACAGGCCTTGCACAGGGGAGTGGCAGAGGCCTAAATGTTTCTGGCGCAGGCACAGGTCGCAGCAGAGTAAGGGGGCGTGGCAGCAGGGGTCACATTGAGAGGCCAGAGCTCCCGGTGTCATCTAGCGGTCGGGTCTTGACCAGCAACCCAGCGGTTCTTGAATGGTTGACTCGGTCTTTGACTTTGTCCCAAATTACTTCAGAGACCCCCAGTCAAGAACCCTTAGTTGGCATGGCCCGAGAGCAGGCCCTGTATGCTCACCTGTCCTCAACCTGCGTCTGTCCTTTTCTGTTCCCTCAGCCAGAGAAGTAATGTATGTTGTGGGCTGAGCTCCACTTTACAGCGAGGACGAGCTACTGAAGGAGGGTCAGCAGCTACTGGATGACAGTCAGCAGCTACTGGGCAGCTAACATGTGGAGGAGACATCCGCAGCTTCCTCAGTTAGGCAGGCAAGTAGTGATGAGGAGAGTGGCGTTGGAGCTAGGGTTGCGCGCGGTCAGGCTCCTGACCCACAGACAGTCGAGGAGGACATCAGCGACGTGCAGACACTACTCGATGATGATGAAGCCGATCGCACTTGGGAGCCGGGTGAATTAGGGCCGTCATCATCATCAGGAGAAGAGGGTGGCAGCTTGCCCATGAGGCAGTGACGGAGACAGCAGGTCGTTAGCGTGGCCGGGAGTCAGCAAGGTGGCAGCAGTGGAAGGTCGGGAGCCAAATGTGCCCGAGGTAGACCACCCGCTTCGCAGGAGCCTACCGGGCCGAAAAGTAGTAGTGCAGCAGTTCAAGGAGGCAGTGGCGGTAGCAGCCAGTCAGTGAAGAGTGTTGGGGGTAAATTCACATACTCGGCAGTGTGGCAGTTTTTCGTTAAGCCGCCAGGTGAGGTCAACCTAGCTGTTTGTAGAATCTGTGAACAGAATGTGAAGTGTGGTCAGGGTGCCAATGTTGGCACCACGGCCCTGAGTCAACATATGCAGCATCACCATAAAGTAGCCTGGGAGAACCGTGGCTCCAGTGCGGTGGTCCAGCCTGCAGCAGCAGCCACAGCATCCGCAGCATCAACCAGTGGCGCCCAACAGATTTCAGGCAGTCAAGGTTCCACCACCTCAGCCTGTCCTTCCCATCATCTGATGCTCCTGCTCCTCCTCCTACTCCTCGTCAGT
>ONZH01004282.1:0-89219 GCA_900303285.1 Rhinella marina
CACTGTAACTATATGGGGTCCTACCTATATGGCACTGTTATATCTACAGTATAGTATTTGGGGAGAACAGTGGGCACAGTATTTTGGGCAGCAGCAGGATAACAGAAAAGTGGGTAATCTAAGGTGTCTTTGTGGCAAACTCTGCAGAGAGAAGATGTGGCTGAAAGAACTCATCATGGCGGTGTGGGCCAAATAGAGAAGATGAGAAAAGAGAACATCTACATCAGGAAGACGTCACTGGATTTAAGAGGTATGTGGTGCTGTATCATCTTGTACGTTTGGTATTGGTGAATGTAATGTCCATCCAAATACGTGTCACCTATTTCTTCAGCAAGGACTTGCCGGTATATGGTATGTTACTGCTGCAGCCAGTCAGTGATCTAATGCTGAAAACTGGCTGCAGCGGTCACATACCATACACCTGTACATCAGTGTGCACATCACCAGCACTGTGACAGATGTGCACACTTGCCCGTTACATCCCTGTCAGTCTTTGTTTACATGGCAGCAGCAATGATGCCAGAAAGTCCAGTGTGTCAGAGGCATCATCACTGCAGATATATAAACAAAGCACTCAGACTAGAATGGCAGGGATGTAACAGCTGAAAACTGATTTATTTTCCATATGCCATATTTTATTTTCAAATACTGAACAATCCTCTTTATTCTGGGGCGTGAAAGGGGGCGTGTCCTCTAAAAGGGGTGTGGTTTATTATGTCCGTAAAAATTTTGGGCCGTCCGTAAATTTTGGTTCAGTTGTCCAGAAAAAATTGAAAGGGAGGTTGGCAACCCTGACTGCCACACAACAGGGTATTTGTTGTATCATTATTTTTGGAGGGCATTATGTTTACACTATTAGTGTAGGGACAAAGTTTCCTGGGTGCAGTCATTTTTGCTATCTGTGTGGTACTAGTATTTTCAGGGTCACTGTTTCTGCAGTATAGTTTTGGGGAGACCAGCGTCTAAGTATTAGGGGTGGCAGAATAGGGTGTTCAGAAGGTGAGAGGATGATGGAAAAGTAAGAAACTAAGATGTCTGTCTGTGAAACTCTGCAGAGAAAAGAGATGGCTGATAGAAATCATCATGGAGGTCGTCTGAAAGGAGAAGATGAGGAAAGAGAACGTCTACATCTAAGAAGACGTCACTGGATGTAAGAGGTATGTGGCGCTGGATTAGGCTACCTTCACATCTGCGTTAGTGATTCTAGCAGGCTGTTCTAGCAGAAAACAGCCTACTAGAATTCACTGGCTCGGCACTGCTGGATGCAGACAGAATGCCTGCTGGTTCCATTAACTATAATGTGGTGAGGCAGAGATCTAGCCATGTTTAGGCAGAAATGCAGAGAATCAGCGGGACACAAACTGCTGCATGCTGTGGTTTGTGTCCAGCCGGATCGTAGTACTTCAGGTGTGAAAGTAGCCTCACCCTATGTTTTGTATTGCTGTATTGAATGTTAGGAGGGAATAGGTTAAGTTGAGAATTTGGCATGGGGTTGGGGGGGGGGGTGCAGGCACAATCTTTGCACAAGGGCTCTCTGCTGTCTGTGTCCTCCCCTGGTAAGTGTAGTCTATATAGTGTGTGTATAGGGTAAGTTTAGTCTAGTGCGTATGTAAGGTAAGTATAGTCTATATAGTGTGTATAGGGTAAGTGTAGTCTATATAGTGTGTGTGTGTATATAGGGTAAGTGTCTATATAGTGTGTTTATATGGTAAGTGTAGTTTATATAGTGTGTTGATAGGGTAAGTGTAGTCTATATAATGTGTATGTAGGGCAAGTGTGGTCTATACAGTGTTTGTATAGGGTAAGTATAGTCTTTACAGTGTACATAGGGTAAGTGTGGTCTATACAGTCTTTGTATAGGGTAAGTGTAGTCTATACAGTATTTGTATAGGGTAAGTGTAGTCTATATAGTGTGTATATTGGGTAAGTGTAGTCTATATATTGTGTGTATGGTAAGTGTAGTCTATATAGGGTGTATAGGGTAAGTGTAGTCTATATAGTGTGTGTGTGTGTGTATGGTAAGTGTAGTCTATATAGTGTGTTTATATGGTAAGTGTAGTCTATATAGTGTGTTTATATGGTAAGTGCAGTTTATATAGTGTGTTTATATGGTAAGTGCAGTTTATATAGTGTGTTGATAGGGTAAGTGTAGTCTATATAATGTGTATATAGGGTAAGTGTGGTCTATACAGTGTTTGTATAGGGTAAGTGTAGTCTTTACAGTGTATATAGGATAAGTGTGGTCTATACAGTCTTTGTATAGGGTAAGTGTAGTCTATACAGTGTTTGCATCGGGTAAGTGTAGTCTATATAGTGTGTATATGGGGTAAGTGTAGTCTATATAGTGTGTATGTGTATGGTAAGTGTAGTCTATATAGGGTGTATAGGGTAAGTGTAGTCTATATAGTGTGTATATAGAGTAAGTGTAGTCTATATAGTGTGTTTATATGGTAAGTGTAGTCTATATAGTGTGCATATAGGGTATGTGTAGTCTATATAGTGTGTATAAGGGGTAAGTGTAGTCTATATAGTGTGTGTGTGTGTGTGTGTGTGTGTGTATGGTAAGTGTAGTCTATATAGGGAGTATAGGGTAAGTATAGTCTATATAGTGTGTATATAGAGTAAGTATAGTCTATATAGTGTTTATAGGGTAAGTGTAGTCTATACAGTGTGTATATGGGATAAGTGTAGTCCATATAGTTTGTACATAGAGTAAATGTAGTTTATATAGTGTGTTTATATGGTAAGTGTAGTCTATATACTGTTTATATACAATAAGAGTAGTCTAGTGGGGGCAGAGAGGTGTCTCGCCTGAAGAACATTTCTCCCTGGGGCCATTTATCCTAATGCCGGCCCTGCTAAGAGATTAGGTGTAATGTAAAGATTTGCACCTATTCTGTGTTTTTGACCTGCACTTGGTTATGGCTCACAATAACTGATTGAAATAACTGATCAAATAACTGAAGTGTGAACTCAACCTAAGCAACATGGAAACTTCGCAGCACCATGTACCTGTCACGCGAGGTCGGCGTCGCGCTCCCTCTGCACGACGTCGCCGGACCTCTCCGCCCCCTAGAGACGAGCAATAGGGAATTGAAGTGCTGGTCTTGTCAGCCAGCACTTCATGAGTTAATTCTCTGTTTGAGTTTAGCCATGTGGTGCTGATCACACCACATGGCTACTTTACATATTGTTTGGACAGCTTGCTCCGCCTCAGGTCATGTGATGCTGGCCACATCACATGATCCTGGGCGGGCTATTTAAAGATGGCAACTGCCTCACTCAGATGCCTGTGATTAGTCTTCTGAGATCAGTGCTGTGTGTTGGACCTTGCTTTTGGATTATTGGTATATTGGATTTTGGCTTTGGACTTAGACTACGCTTTTGTGATTCCCCTCGGTATTTGACGTGACCTCCTGTTCTTGACTTGGCTTGCTGACGATTCTGCTATTGTGTTTGTTTCTGTCTGTGTTCGTCTTTCCCTGTGTTCCCTTCCCTACCCTGTGCACGTACTCAGCATAGGGACCGTCTCCAAGTTACGGTTTTGTCGCCTAGGGCATCTACTGTAAGTAGGCAGGGAAAGAGGTGGGGTTCAGACAGGGCACACTATCCCTTGTTTCCCTGTCGTGACAGTACCACTGATGTGAGAGAAGAACGTAGGCTACAGTGGAACAGATCCCTACCAAAATGGATCAGGGGGCTACCAGACATGTGTCTAAAACAACAGTTCAGTGAACCCTATTGGTCAGTGCACCTCTACTAACAAGGTTGCATTGGCAGAAAAGGCTTCAATTCACCACAGCATACAAATTGAACCTCCGCTGATTGGCAAAGGATTGCCTTCTTTGATCAGTCACGTTTTCTGCTTCATCAGATGGAGGGATGTTGGCATGTCAGGTGAGAAACATTAGAGAACAAACGCCCTTCAACCATTGCTGGAAGAACACAAGCAGGTGGCATTGTTATGGTCTGGGAAATTTAAAAATAAAAAGGAAAGTATATAAGTAGCTCACCAAATTACAATATGGATTTGAGGTGCCGCGTATCCCTAGCTGTACCCCCAGCTATATCAAATGTACAAAGTTAATAAGTGAAAATTTGATGCGCACACTCAGCATTCGGTTACATAGAATAAATATGGGTAAGAATAATAATAGATATATGTATATATTCCTATTTTTAGTAGATACACATATGTATAAACTCCTAGTTGGAAAATAAAATGGATTGGAACAAAAAATCAGTTTGAGAAAGAGGTAATTTAATTAATCTCAGAAGTAAAAATAGGATGAAAAATAGGGAAAAAATAGAATAAAATAAAAAATAAGAACAAAGAATAAAAAATAAAAGATAAAAAAGGATCCTTTTAGGGACTAAAAACTGGTCCAAAAAAGTACAAATAATGGATGTGCACGTATACAGATATGTCCCTTACATGTACTTGATATATTTGTACAATAATAGATATTTGGATAATATGATATTAAATAATGAATAATGTGAAAAGAGATAACATGTCCAGATAAATACTAATCAATTATGGATCCTCAGAGAAAGCAAACAAGCGTATGAGATTGTCAGTACGTTACCCTCCGGAGTAAATGTCTCCTTATTCTTGTATTGATGACTCTGTGCAGCGTTGGTGTTGTAGTTGTTGTATTCTCTGAGTTGTTCTTTCTTGGTATCCTGCTGTAGTCGCTGGTGCGGCATCCCACGTGGGTTCCCGCGTGTTAAGGTTGCTTGGCGCTCAAATTCAAATAACACGCGGGAACGTGGGTTCCCGCGTGTTAAGGTTCCAGACAGACTACTGAGGAAGGGGCAAGGCAAGCCCCGAAACGCGTTTAGTCTATTTCTGTGGACCTCTTGAGGACATCGATATCACAGGAGCACTATAACGCCCATGTGAAAATAAACCAAAAAAGAAGTCTATTGCGAGATCTGCATTATACAACGTATTTGGATTATCTCTCCCTTTTTCTCTCTCTTCTCTTTGGCCAAATTTACTTCCTCGAAAAGAAACATATCCGGAGACACCCACGCCGCGAGCAGAGACGGCTATTTGAATTTGAGCGCCAAGCAACCTTAACACGCGGGAACCCACGTGGGACGCCGCACCAGCGACTACAGCAGGATGCCAAGAAAGAGAGAACTCTGCTGGATCGTTGCAACTCAGAGAATACAACAACTACAACACCAACGCTGCACGGAGTCATCAATACAAGAATAAGGAGACATTTACTCCGGAGGGTAACGTACTGACAATCTCATACGCTTGTTTGCTTTCTCTGAGGATCCATAATTGATTAGTATTTATCTGGACATGTTATCTCTTTTCACATTATTCATTATTTAATATCATATTATCCAAATATCTATTATTGTACAAATATATCAAGTACATGTAAGGGACATATCTGTATACGTGCACATCCATTATTTGTACTTTTTTGGACCAGTTTTTAGTCCCTAAAAGGATCCTTTTTTATCTTTTATTTTTTATTCTTTGTTCTTATATTTTTTATTTTATTTTATTCTATTTTTTCCCTATTTTTCCTATTTTTTTATCCTATTTTTACTTCTGAGATTAATTAAATTACCTCTTTCTCAAACTGATTTTTTTGTTCCAATCCATTTTATTTTCCAACTAGGAGTTTATACATATGTGTATCTACTAAATATAGGAATATATACATATATCTATTATTATTCTTACCCATATTTATTCTATGTAACCGAATGCTGAGTGTGCGCATCAAATGGTCTGGGAAATGTTTTTGTTGCATTCTCTCGGCCCACTCATCCATGTGGAAGGCATTATCAACCGATTTGGGTATGAATCCACCCTTGTAGAGCACGTACACCAATATGTGCTGTCTTCTAGCAAGACAATGGGACATATCACATGGCTAGATATGTCTTACATTGGTTGGAAGAGCATGTCCATGACTTTGAAGTACTACCCTGGCCCCCTTATTCCCCAGGCTTGAACCCAGTCATCTGTGGGGCCACCTGAATCATAATGTTGGCTCTTTGGATCCTTCCCCAAGCACTCTTCATCAGATATGGGATGCACTGCAGGCAGCACGTCTCCAGATACCTTTGACAACTTAGGCTACTTTCACACTAGCGTTTTAAAATTCCGGTATTGAGTTCCGTCATAGGGGCTCAATACCGGAATAAAACGCTTCAGTTTTGTCCCCATTCATTGTCAATGGGGACAAAACTGAACTGAAGACAACGGAATGCTCCTGAAAGCATTCCGTTCCGTCTTCAGACCGGAGAACAAACCGCAGCATGCTGCGGTTTGCTGTCCGGTCCAGGCATCCGCACCAAGACGGATCCGGAATGACCCCCAATGCAAGTCAATGGGGGTGGATCCGTCTGGTGTGACCATAATGGTAACCGGATCCGCCCTCCATTGACTTTCAATGGAGTTCATTACGGATCCGGCTACACATAGACACATACAGACATACACATAACATAAACATACACACACATATAGACATACAAATACACATACATACTTACATGCTCCCCGGCAGGTCTTCGGAGCGTCGGAGGGACAGGACGGCGTGCACAGGTGACGATTCCACCAGTTGCCCAGCAGAGGGCGCTGTGGGGAATCGTGACCTGTGTGAGCCGTCCTGTCCCTCTGACGCTCTGAAGACCTGCCGGGGAGCATGTAAGTATGTATGTGTGTTTGTTTGTCTATATGTGTGTGTATGTTTATGTGTATGTATGTACTGTGTGACGTGTGGGGCAGGAGCGCGGTTCCGGCTCCACACATGTCACTGCGGCAGGCCTGATCCGGCAGCACCCTTCACCTGCCGGATCAGGCCTGCCGCCAGTGTGAAAGTAGCCTTACCAGGAATTTATTGTTACTCCTATCCCACCTAGCTGCTGTCTGTGCTGCACATGGCGATTACTCTGGATATTAGCTGGTGGTCATAATAATATGATTGGACTGTGTAGATCTGATACTAGCTCTGAATTAACTTAAGTAAATTAACAATAAATACATGGAAAAGAGTATTTCTCTATTTCTGTCTGCAACATTTCTGGATTGGACACCCCATTCTTGAGTTAGGAATGCCAGTGATTGTACCCTCATGAATTATACATATATGGTATACTGAATTAAAGAAGAAAAATTAAAGCAGTTAACAAATTATGGCAAAATCTGAAGTTACAGAATTAATTGGTTCTGGGAAAACCATTGTATGTTGAAACCATTGTAACTTGAGACTATAACTCTAAGGAAAACTACTAATTAGTTCCAAAGCCCCAAAATGCCATCCTAAGCTAAGAAAAAAAATGAAGATCTAAGAAAAATAAGAAGCTAACTAAGACAGATACAGTAATTCCTTGAATATTACAGCCAGGAATAGATGCCGGAAACTGTAAATCACTTACTATGTTGTGGACAAGCATTTCTTCAGGGCCCAGTAGTACAAAGTTTACCAGAAAAAATAAATGAAGCCGCCCCTCACTTGGTGTTCAAGGGAGCCTCTCATCCTGGCACAGGCAGAACTTGTAGTACCGCAGAGGAGCTACTGGAAAGCCAATACAGATGTTTTTCTAGAGAAATGGCCATGTTGATTGGATGGATCTGCATCAGAGTAATTGAATGTTGAGTCTAGTTTCAACTTATGATGGCCCAAGGAAAGACCACTGTAAGCTGAAAATTTTGTATCCTGAGGTCATTGTTTCTTGAGGGAACACTGTACCTAATGCACATATGCTGGCTTACTGGGGCAATTCTTACAAGGTAAAAACTATAAGGAGTCCAAATAGTGCTAGTGACTTTATGCACCTCTTCTATTCATATCATACTGTACCAATGCAGCACAGTCGAAATTGTCTCTGAAGTACTTGTGAACATGTCAACTCACTGTTTATGCAGATTCAAATATGTGTTTCCCTCCACTTTCTTCCTATATTGCCTTAAGTGATCTTGTAAATGTATAAGGTTTACACAATTTCACTACAGAAATGTTTCTATAATTTTTAGGAACTGTTATGAAATGTAAAAATGATTCTTTATTAAATAAAGTAAAAAAAAAAACATATGCATGCAAACATTTGTAACCAAGAATAATCTGAATTTTTATTAAAAAATGCCAAAATGATTGACAAATCTCCAGCATTTATATTAAGACTTTACAAATGAGCATACAATAAAACTAGAAGGCAAATACACAATATCAAAAACATCTGTAAAAAAAGAGAAATACAAAACATACCAAAACAGAAAAGAAATCTACTGTGCATAGACCATGAATTAAAGTGAGAGAAATGTTAATGCATAAAACAAAAGTATATTATCCCAATAGTGGCAGAGGGATTTTTTTTCCAATACAGTTGATTTACATTCAATACTTTGCTTATATAAGTGTGGATAAACATCTTTTGGTCTTTAAACTGTGTTGTACTAAAAATATCGAACTACAGTGTGTAGATGTTTCAATATTCTCTGAGGTTAATGCCTAATCATATTAAATCCATACTTGTAAAAAAAAAACCTGAAAAATACCTACCATACATACTTTTATAGAATTCTGTTAGTAGTCAGATAAGATCCTCGTGTACTCATGGTCTACCTTAATAAGATGCATTGCCTAAATAATGAGATAAGAATCTTCTAATAATAACATAGTAACATAGTTTATAAGGCCGAAAAAAGACATCTGTCCATCCAGTTCGGCCTGTTATCCTACAAGTTGATGCAGAGGAAGGAAAAAAAAACTTGTGAGGTAGAAGCCAATTTTCCCCACTTTAAGGGAAAAAATTCCTTCCCGACTCCAATCAGGCAATCAGAATAATTCCCTGGATCAACGACCCCTCTCTAGTAACTATAACATGTAATATCAATACCCTCCAGAAATACATCCAGGCCCCTCTTGAACTCTTTTACTGAACTTACCATAACCACTTCCTCAGGCAGAGTTCCATAGTCTCACTGCTCTTACCGTAAAGAATCCTCTTCTATGTTTGTGTACAAACCTTCTTTCCTCCAGACGCAGAGGATGTCCCTTCGTCACAGTCCTGGGGATAAATAGATCATGGGAGAAATCTCTGTACTGACCCCTGATATATTTATACATAGTTATTAGATCTCCCCTCAGTCGTCTTTTTTCTAAAGTGAATAACCCTAATTTTGATAATCTTTCTGGGTACTGTAGTCCACCCATTCCAGTTATTACTTTATAACCACCATCTTTTTCTATCACTGAGCCAGTTACTTAACGACATTCAGACATTTCTGTTTTTGGACCCTTTTTGAATATTGCCACCACATTTGCTATGCGCCAATCCAGTGGAACACTCCCTGTCAGTATATAATCCTTAAATATTAGAAATAAGGTTCTGGCTATGACATTACTTAATTCTCTTAGGATACAGGGGTGTATGCCATCCGGACCTGGTGATTTGTCTATTTTAATCTTTTTAAGACGTCGCTGTACTTCTTCCTGGGTCAGACAGGGCACTTTTAATGGGTAATTTACTTTTATATTCTGCATTTCATCTGACAGTTTATTTTTCTCAGTGAATACAGTGGAGAAAAAAATATTTAGTAGCTTTGCTTTCTCCATCGCTCTCTGCAACTCCCCCCTAATAATGACAGGGTTAAAAATATGGCAGCAGTTTAACCATAGAAACACAGATTTGGCTGTTATAAGTGTAAAGTTCAGAGTTAATGTGTTATTTTACATTATGTGATGTTAAATACTTGAAAACTGCTAATATAGGTTATATACATTATACATATACATCCAGCAGTTACATTACTTGGAAGACTGCTGTGAACCAGTATTTGACCAAAAAATTGACTAACTCCTACATGATTCACACCCTCAAAACCTGGCGCACCCTTACTAAAGGATGGAATCCAGGTCAACCTGACATTAAACAAATACCGCTCTATGCAATTCTCCCCAGGAGATTTAAAAACATTAGAAAGAACATTCTGAACAATAAAATTATCAAAGAGATGAAACTAAAAGATATTCTTGCAGATAATACCACCATTGCTTATGATATTTTCAAAGATAAATATGTAAGTACTGCATTATCTTCAAAAGACTATACCCAGCTAGCAAAATATATAGCTACGCTAGATTTACAGTGGGATCAAACCACCAGCATATACACCCTTGTTAAATATGTCACTGATGGGAAACCTCTAGACCATAGCATATCTAAGGTCTATGCTGAACTCAATGAGGTCAACACACACTTACCATGCCTAGATAAGTGGTCAACCGAACTTGGCAGGAATTTCAACGACAGGGAGAAATTGATTATTACCTCTAAATCAATCCAAAAGGTAACAGCTGTTAAGCTTCAAGAAGCCCACTTCAAATTACTCACAAGGTGGTATAGAACACCTACTCTCCTCCACAGGATTAACCCTGATATCCCCAAGGAATGTTGGAGATGTGGACTGGGCGAGGGCACCTTATCCCACATTTGGATAGACTGCCCTAAGATAAAACCCCTATGGGACATCTTCAATCAAATTGTTAATAAAATATACCATGCTACTGCTAAAATAGACAAGGATTTAATAATCTTTGGTCTATTTAGGCCAGACAACATCATCCTAAACGACAGGCTCTTTCCTTTTCTCTTATGTACTCTCAAGGCAATAATCCCTAGGCATTGGCTACAAAGTGATCCCCCCAGAATCAGTGAATGGTTTAGCGATATGTGTCAAGTAGAGAAATTTGAGAAATTGAAGTGGAATATTCAGGGTGCCAGCAGGAAATATACCAAGATCTGGCAGAAATGGAACGCATTTATGGAGTCTGAAGAGTCTAATACTTACCTTAATGGTTGATTATTTTCATTCTTTGTAGCGACCTGATAAAATACACTCAGCGTGACGACCCGTTGATGTTTTTTTTTTCTTTTTTTTTTACTTTATTTTCCTTCCTCTTTTTAGTTCTCTTTTCCACCCTCATTATCCATTCTATATATGAATGAATCCTTGCTCCAGTAATCTTACTGTCAGACACTTATGCATGGATATCTCTGCTATTAATTGAAGTTTAGATGAAACTCTCATAATAGCTAATTGTAAGTTTTTCAATGATATGTGTATCATATGTATTATTGATATACCTTCTTTAAATTGAATGGATATGAATATTCTTTGTTATAATACTAGTTTTAAAATAAAAACTTAAATTTTCAAGAAAAGAAACTTCAGCATTCCTTAGATTCAGGTGAAAACAGTGCGTTTTTTTTATTTTTGTTTTATTTTCAGACAATCAATATCTGTTGTGTGACAGTTCGGTCCAATATGACCTTTTTCATACACTACAATAGAATATATGTCAACAGAAATAGGGGTAAAATTGTACCAGGGAATATTTCTAAACTTATAACATAACACAGACCTGATTAGATCAAATGAAAATTATCTAGAGCAGGGATGCTCAACCAGTGGTCCTCCAGATGTTGTAAAACTCCAACTCCAACCATGCCCTGCTGTAGGCTGATAGCTGTAAGCTGTCTGGGCATGATGGGAGTTGCAGTTTTGCAACAGCTGGAAGGCCGCTGGTTGGGCATCTCTGATCTAGAGGATAACAAAGGGGTACAGATAGCCCATTTGAAAATAAAGAGGGTAGTATAACACCAGATCAAATGGTATTTGAAGGAGAGAGTAGAGGCTGCTTTGAGTAGTAAAATTCAAAAACTGTTCAAAACTAATACACAATGGACAGTATGATCAACAGAATACCTTCAACAGCGTCCTGAATGTAAATGAGTTGGGCTAACTTACAGCACTCGTGCCTTCACCTTGAGTGACAAACATCATATTGTTTATTGGGTTCTCAATAAGGAGAGAGGAATAGGCCACTGTCAGACACATCAAGCAGTGGGTTATCTCCCCGAGAACAAAAGGATCAAGCATGTTGAAATCCAACAGCTTGATCTTTCTCTCCCCAAAAGGCAAAAGTCAGGAGGCCACCATACACATTAGGTGTATGGCTGGTCCTTTTGAAATCGGCAAGTTCAGCTGACATTAATCTAATGCATGGGTCGGGAACCTATGGCTCGCGAGCCAGATATGGCTCTTTTGATGGCCGTATCTGGCTCGCAGACAGGGCTCCTACCTGTCAGTGGCGTCAGGTGCGGCGCGGCCCTGCAGAGGGAGATGAGCGCTTCCATTATGGAAGCGCTCATCTCCATAGTCATCTGTATCGCCGTCCTCAGGACGGCGATACAGATGACTGTATTGTACTGGGGCAGGGGAGGGAGAGGTGTCTCCCCTGCCCGTTCCTCTGATAGGCTGCAGGCACTGGGCCTGCAGCCTATCAGAGGCCGGCTCAGGCGGCGCGATGACGTCATCGCGCCGCCTGAGCCGTACAGCGCGGGACACAGGCCAGAAGAGGCCTGCATCGCATCGCTGCTGGAGGTAAGTATAAGTGTTAATTTTTTTTTATTATTTACTGGCACATGGGGGCTTTGGGGCATTTTACTGGCACATGGGGGCACTGGGGGCATTTTTACTGGCACATGGGGGCACTGGGGGCATTTTTACTGGCACATGGGGGCACTGGGGGCACTGTGGACATTTTACTGGCACTGGGGGCATTTTTACTGGCACATGGGGGCACTGGGGGCATTTTTACTGGCACTGGGGGCATTTTTACTGGCACATGGGGGCACTGGGAGCATTTTTACTGGCACATGGGGCACTGGGGGCATTTTTACTGGCACATGGGGCACTGGGGCATTTTTACTGGTACTGGGGGCATTTTTACTGGCACATGGGGGCACTGGGGGCATTTTTACTGGCACTGGGGGCATTTTTACTGGCACATGGGGGCACTGGGGGCATTTTT
Source organism: Rhinella marina (assembly GCA_900303285.1). Lineage (NCBI taxonomy): Eukaryota > Metazoa > Chordata > Amphibia > Anura > Bufonidae > Rhinella > Rhinella marina. The sequence continues at coordinate 12,858 of ONZH01004282.1, forward strand.
ACTGGCACATGGGGCACTGGGGGCATTTTTACTGGTACTGGTGGCATTTTTACTGACATGGGGCACTGGGGGCATTTTTACTGGCACAAGGGGGCACTGGGGGCATTATTACAGGCACTGGGGCCATTTTTACTGGTATGGGGGGCATTTTCTGGCACATGGGGGCACTGGGGCATTTCTTACTGGCACAAGGGGGCACTGGGGGCATTATTACAGGCACTGGGGCCATTTTTACTGGTATGGGGGGCATTTTTCTGGCACATGGGGGCACTGGGGCATTTCTTACTGGCACATGATTTTGGGGGGAATCAATGGGGGAACTTCTGGCGCATTATTGGGGCATTTCTTACTGGCACATAATCTGTGTGGTACTAGTGGCACAGTACTGGGGGTGGTAGGATGATTTGTCCAGAAGATGGGAGGATGATGGAAAGTAGTAAACTAAGATTTTTTTCTGTCAAACTGCAGACATGAGAAATGGCTGAAAAATGGCGTCTGGTCTGAAAGGAGAAGATGAGGAAAGAGAAGATGTACATCCGAGGAGACGTCACTGGATGTACGAGGTATGGGGCGCTGTATTATACTGGATGTAAGAGGTATGGGGCGCTGTATTATACTGGATGTAAGAGGTATGAGGCACTGTATTAGGCGGGGGGGGGGGGCAGGGGCCCAAGCTGAACTCTTGCACCAGGGCCCATGAGCCTTTAGCTACGCCCCTGCTACCTGTCTATGGGAAGGATGCATGCACCGCGTTCCATCAGGCCGCGGTGCACGCTGATATTGGTAGTTCTTTGATGGCCTGATAAGCATTGGCGGCAGTGGTGAGCGGCAGGGAGCATGGACTACATTTCCCATAACTCCCTGCATAGCCGCGCCGTCTGCAAGCACGCACCTGCGTCCCCTAGTGAAGCGGCATCTGCCTCCTCCCTTGTGTCTCCCTTGGACGTTCCAGAAACCCCTGGCTGTGCTGCTGCTTTGAAGGTGAACATTATAACATGGAAATTGTTACACAGCCTCATGGTCAGCAGCAGTGAGCTGCATCAATAAAGGGGCTGTGTAATACAGTGTGTCCCACTTCCCACTTCACCCCTGAAAATAATCCCACATAATCCATTATATAGCCCCCCCCAAAAAAAAAAAAAAAATATGGCCTTAAAAAACATCTGCCACCCATATTACACCAATGCCAGCTTCCAGTCATGCGCAGGAAAAAGAAGAAGCCAGACTGCTGGACTGATGTCATGCATCGCAAGCTCACAATGTAAGTTATTTATTTAATTTTTTTACTGCTAATTACCATTGTTTCAGTCCAGTTGTGGCTTTATACAGCAGGGAGGAGCATTCCTTGCTGTACTAAGTGAACATTGGAGCGATTGATCTGTCAATGGCCCTTTAAACATTTTGTACGGCTCTCGCGGAATTATATTTCAAAATATGTGGCGTTTACGGCTCTCTTAGCCAAAAAGGTTCCTGACCCCTGATCTAATGGGTAAAGCCAGATTTATGGATGAATTAACATCTTTACTAGGTCTTTGTGACAAATGGAACAATTTGATATATAAGAACACATCTTATTTGTTACTGGAAAATGCTTAAACTTCCGTGCCAGAAGTGTTGCTATACGAGAGTTGTGGAGGATCATTTTTGTATATGTGACTTAAATTGTCATCCTGATTTACGTATGTGTTTCTTGGATATTGGTAAATTTCAGCTCTTGCAATTAACTCATTATAATAACCTTTATCTTTAGAAAAGGGTAAATTGTGTGGAGACCTTTCTACCTCTGTGTATCTTGCTTGAGATTTGAGCCAAACACTTGGATGTTCTACTGGAAAGGATTTTGTTCCATAAGTTGAGTTTCTTAGTTCCACTGTTTTGTCTAGGAGAACATTCTGGTCAAAGTATTTCTGTCTACAGTTGGCATAGTCTTTTCTCCAAATTTCAGTAGAGACATAGCGCTTGTTTTGTGACTGTTCTTTTTCATCAGATGCAAGAATATATTTAGAGAACTCCATTCCTTCAAATATTGAGGGGGCCATAAATGTAGCATCAGATTTGTATTCACTTGGTTTTGATTTCTTATTATGTAAAATCTGTTTTAAAGAAGCAAAAAGACAAAGTTAAATGGAATAAAACAATAAAAGCAGTGACATGCCTAGAGGTGATGCAGAGGTAGTAGTTGCACCCAGGCCCAGGGGGGTAGCTATAGGGGAAGAAGCTGCTTTAGGGCCCAAACTCAGAAGGGGCTCACCTAGGAGGAAGACTAAAAGATTTTATTGTCAGGGCCCCCTGAACAGTATTATAAAATGACATTATATACAGAGACACTGTAGAAAATGGACAGACAAAAGCTGTTGAGACAAGTATAAGAGAGCGATTTTGTCTAGCAACAGGAGTGGGGGTTGCACAGGAGGAGGGGGGTTGTGAAGAATTTCATGGGAGGATCAAAAATTCAAAAATTTGCTGTGGGGCCCAGTCATTTCTAGTTACATCACTGCCCAAGCCCTTGTGTCTGAGAAGGCCCCTAGGCCCACCCCAGCAAATATGGAAGTAATAGTATAAATAGAATGCTTATTTCATTCATAATTACTGATATGTAGCACAGATCTTGTCACTCTGATAAACCTTTCACAAACAGAAAACTGTTGACCAAAGAGAGGAGGTGCGAAAAGGGGGAGAACGAAGTTTGAATCTGAGGTCAACATGTTCACACACTGTCAGTTTTTATAAATGATCCCCTATGTACGTTATGGGAGGTAGTCAAATCATAAGGTCATTATTCTTTTGGGTGCCAATAAATTATTTTTTCATACCATTCACCATGATGGTAATTACTTATATTGACTCCCCTATCTAACTGAAGCAATGTACCATAGACAACTTAAATAGAATGTCACAAATATCCTATATATTATCTCCCCCTTTTTATTTTCCTATTTTTTCTGCTTGACGTTTGACCTTCCTATCTGTAGTAATTTTTATTTTTGAGACACGTTACCTACTCATTTAGGGGTTTAGAGCTGACCCGTGATTCTCTGAATTATTTTAAGATCATTTTATTGTATTTTGATTTTGGATTATTTTCTCTATAAATCTGCAGAGGACATTATGTATGTCTATTTAGTGGTTTATAATTTCCATAGTTTTTGCTATACAGTCACATTATATATTGTTTTTAAAGGCCTTATGTTCCAGTTTATCACAGGCGCCTATACTGTATATTATTTATCTTTTGATTTGGGAAAGTTTGTTTTTAGTAAAACTCCTATAGAAGAATGAATCAGTAATGCCACAAAACTGTTGACTTCCCAGTTGGTGTACTCACACAGTGTATGAATTAGGTCTTTATTTTGTGACTTATGGTCCTGCGGGGGTTGATTCAACACTGCAGCACTTTACTTTTTATTGCAATGAATTATTCTATGCAGTCATATAGTTATGGTTACGCATGCTGCACTTTATTGCTGTCTTTCATCATCCCATACATTATAGCTTATTTTGGTAGATTTGCAACTTCAACCACACTCTGTAGTGATTGCTGATTGATAGCATTTGTCTAATATACTGTACTTGTTATATTTTTGTAAATGTTCTATGGGATTTTGTAGTCATGCTCAGTGATCGCATTTACACTGTAGTACACGGATACTGACTATCACACATGTTATTATAGCATGTTGCTTTTGTGTACTTTTCTGTTTCCCAAAGTGGGCTATTGATATAGTTTTCTGTAAGTATTCATTTTTATTTTGGATGTGTGATAGTAAATAATTGGATAACTGTATAGATAGATTTACTCTATATAGTAAAAAAAAAAAAACACCCCAGTGACTGCTTCATGTACCCCACCCCAAGGGCCTGCAGTAGGCTTGGCATACTCAGAGTCTATCTTTTAATGTTATCATCTTTACATTGTTATATAATAGAGTGTTGCATGCTGTGGATGCTATGTAACAGACCTAGATTTCACATGGAAGTAAAGTGAAGCGTGGACCCAGCCACCACCAGAACGGCAGTGATGGGTGATTGGTGAATATGATCTCTTTTATTGTTTTTTAAACCAGCCATAAAAAGCCATACTTTTTTATGCGACTGGAAAACTCCTTTAAATACTTTTTTAGCATAAAAGCTGCTGCTATTGGCCCCTGGCAAACTCAGCTCATGTCAGTCGTTGCAGTTTGCAAGGGAAATGCAGTGTTTTATGCGGCCGTCATGAAAGTGGCTGCTTATTAGTGGCTTTCCGTTCTGGTTCTTAGAAGGGTTTTAGAATAGGAACTCATTGTTGTGTTGTCCATATAATTGAGTAAGACATGTGGGTTGCCAAGATGAGACAAATCCATTGATCTGAGTGATATGCTATTTACCTTCCATGATGTTTTAGCTTACCAGATTAGAAGGAAGAGGTGGCTTGGGATAGAACACATTTCTGTACAGAATAAGGTAAATTGTCAGAATGAAACCAACTACCACAGAAGCAAAGACAGCCAAGATGGATCCTATTCTGACTTCTTCTGCTATTACATCTGTGGAAGATAGGGTGTTACAATGAGTAATAGTGTACAAATACACACACACATACATATGTGTGTGTATATATATATATATATATATATATATATATATATTACACTCACCGGCCACTTTATTAGGTACACCTGTCCAACTGCTCGTTAACACTTAATTTCTAATCAGCCAATCACATGGCGGCAACTCAGTGCATTTAGGCATGTAGACATGGTCAAGACAATCTCCTGCAGTTCAAACCGAGCATCAGTATGGGGAAGAAAGGTGATTTGAGTGCCTTTGAACGTGGCATGGTTGTTGGTGCCAGAAGGGCTGGTCTGAGTATTTCAGAAACTGCTGATCTACTGGGATTTTCACGCACAACCATCTCTAGGGTTTACAGAGAATGGTCCGAAAAAGAAAAAACATCCAGTGAGCGGCAGTTCTGTGGGCGGAAATGCCTTGTTGATGCCAGAGGTCAGAGGAGAATGGGCAGACTGGTTCGAGCTGATAGAAAGGCAACAGTGACTCAAATTGCCACCCGTTACAACCAAGGTAGGCAGAAGAGCATCTCTGAACGCACAGTACGTCGAACTTTGAGGCAGATGGGCTACAGCAGCAGAAGACCACACCGGGTGCCACTCCTTTCAGCTAAGAACAGGAAACTGAGGCTGCAATTTGCACAAGCTCATCGAAATTGGACAGTAGAAGATTGGAAAAACGTTGCCTGGTCTGATGAGTCTCGATTTCTGCTGCGACATTCGGATGGTAGGGTCAGAATTTGGCGTCAACAACATGAAAGCATGGATCCATCCTGCCTTGTATCAACGGTTCAAGCTGGTGGTGGTGGTGTCATGGTGTGGGGAATATTTTCTTGGCACTCTTTGGGCCCCTTGGTACCAATTGAGCATCGTTGCAACGCCACAGCCTACCTGAGTATTGTTGCTGACCATGTCCATCCCTTTATGACCACAATGTACCCAACATCTGATGGCTACTTTCAGCAGGATAATGCGCCATGTCATAAAGCTGGAATCATCTCAGACTGGTTTCTTGAACATGACAATGAGTTCACTGTACTCAAATGGCCTCCACAGTCACCAGATCTCATTCCAATAGAGCATCTTTGGGATGTGGTGGAACGGGAGATTCGCATCATGGATGTGCAGCCGACAAATCTGCGGCAACTGTGTGATGCCATCATGTCAATATGGACCAAAATCTCTGAGGAATGCTTCCAGCACCTTGTTGAATCTATGCCACGAAGAATTGAGGCAGTTCTGAAGGCAAAAGGGGGTCCAACCCGTTACTAGCATGGTGTACCTAATAAAGTGGCCGGTGAGTGTATATTATACACACACACACACACACAATAATACGGCCGTCTGAATGGGGCCTAAAGATTTATGGAAAAATACAATTATATGTTTTCCAATTATGTTGATGGACCCTTTATGAAATATCCAGCCCTGTCCTCCTGTGTAGTTCAAAAACATAGCTACGTGTACTTTGGTTAAAAAAGTCCTTCAGGTTCAACTTTACTCGATCAATTATGTTTCATTAATTGTTAGATCAATTATAACTGGTGTTAAGCAAAGCTTTCGAAGTGGAATTTGCTCCAAAGTTTAGGAAAACTTTGAAAACAGTGCAACTATTCGGATTTTTTTCACGCTTCGTGGTAACGTAGTAACATAGTTTATAAGGCCGAAAAAAGACATCCAGTTCGGCCTGTTTTCCTGCAAGTTGATCCAGAGGAAGGCAAAAAACCCCTGTGAGGTAGAAGCCAATTTTCCCCACTTTAGGGAAAAAAATTCCTTCCCGACTCCAATCAGGCAATCAGAATTACTCCCTGGATCAACGACCCATCTCTAGTAACTATAACCGGTAATATTATTACACTCCAGAAATACATCTAGGCCCCTCTTGAACTCTTTTAGTGAACTTACCATCACCACCTCCTCAGGCAGAGAGTTCCATAGTCTCACTGCTCTTACAAATCAGGTTTTCCTCAGTGCATGTGTTACAAAGTGAAATTAGTGTAGAAGAGACAAGCCCTGGAATGCAAGATCACCCATAATGTTATGCAGCCAGCCAATCCGCAGATAGCCATCCCCTGTGATGTCACACCCCTATAAATCCCTCATCCCGTGAGGTCTCTGCCATTGTCCTGTGAGCTGAGTATAGGGAGAGATGTGACAAGTATTCATGCGCTAGGGAAAGTGTTGCTGAAAATGATTAATAGAAGAATATTGGAGAGGGAGAGTGCAGGGAGACTTATTCTGTGTCGGTTTTATTTATTTATTCCTACATTTACTTTTTCCTACATCAGCCATAAACTAAGATATGTAATTCAATACCAATAAGATGGAAGCCTTTATTATTCCGGTGCCATTCTGCCAACCAATACCATCCAGTCTGCACCCCTTAGGGGGACCAGGTCTTAATGATGACCATTCTGTAAGATGCAGAGAGAAGAGGAGCTGGATGTTCCTGATGACATATACTCATCAATATTAGATGATGTGGAAAAGGAGGAAAAGCAGATGGTAGAAGAAGGGATCACACCTGTAGGACAGGAGAGCGCTGGGGTTGGAGAAGTGGGTATGCCAAAGCTGATTAGTATCCTGTGTTTACTGTTCTTGCAGGCAAGAACAGTAATAATATGCATATTGTCCCCCCAACCTAACCAGCCAAACCCCATACTAGAAACAGCCCCTGTTTAAAGGTACTGTGTGGCCATCAACAATGAAGAAGTACTATACAATGCGGTCTTCATTATTAAATGAAAGGCAGCTGCGGGCAAATTAGCTGCGCTGTTCTTCACTGCAGCATGGCCGCAACCTGCCCACAGCACAGTCATACCCTAAGGCAGAGTGGCTTGGGTATACCTGATTTTTAGCAATTTGTGACAAATTATTTCGTAATAAATCAGATTTCTTGGCTAACTTTGGCAAACTTACCGATTCAAATTTTTCAAAACTTCCCTCATCTCTAATGATAACCCTTGATGCCATTTGCTATTACATTAGCATCTAGCAGTTTTGTATGCAGTGGTATCAGTATTTTATAAGCTGGTTTGCATACATCCTTTTTCTGTTCTGCTGTGGATGTTTGTCCAGTGCCCCGAGTACACATATTTTCATCAGTTGTGTGCGGCTCAGACTTAAAAAAAGACTACTTGTCAGAATTTCCATACCCAATTTTATCTGAAATATTTGGGCTAATCTGTTCAATAGGCTGCTGCTCCAGTGAGGCTGATTGGGTCCTTCACATTGGTCTTCACTTACAGTGCTGCACTGCTCACATGAACCATCGAACCATCAACACATCAACAAGACCACTACAGCCAATTGCTAGCCTCAAACGCAATGTTGAGATCAGTGATTGGCTTCAGTGGTCACATCAGTGTTGCCACTGTTTAAATAAAGACAGGGAGGATGGGACCAGCAGAGCTAATGCAATGGGTGATTCAATGGGTAAATACTGCCTATTTCATTTTACATCAGTTTTACTAATCTCAGACAACCCCTTTAAAGGGAATCGATTGATGAGGGTCCGAAACCCCAGCTGTTGGGGTGTACCTCTGTTGCTAGAAGTCAACCATGTAGTGGAGGGAGCTTGTACAGAGATCCAAATACTCTGCCTAATCGTAGAGGTAAATTATACAATTCTTCCACCAGCAGGAGGCGCTGCTGTGTTTTTACTTACTTCATTGTATAAACAGTATGCAAACTCCCTCTGGTGGTTTCAAATTTGGCTATGCTAGGGATTTTGAGCTTAGCAAAAGCACTAGTTCCAGCATTAGTAGATGTATTAAGAGGTCAATCAGAGCAGAATTTTACACCTAATGAAATGGTCTTCAATGGTGGGCAGTAACACTCTATATACATAGCCAATAAAATAGATAAAAACACCAGAAACAGAAAACATGTCAGGTCATTTTACATTTCAGTGTGTAATACTGAAGTGACAAAGCAATTGTTCTGACTTAAAGTATACTGACAATTATTAGTCCCACCCATTTCTGTTTGCATGCTCAAGAAGAGCTTGGACACAACTATATATATATATATATATATATATATATATATATATATATATATATATATATATATATACACTCAGTTTACTTGCTTGCCACCAGCAATGCCTCCAGCCACCTGGAAGTTTCCCTGTACGGCAGGTGGCATGGCGCGCTTTGCAAGGAAAGACTGCTTCATGCTTCAGATCGTGGGGATCTCACGTGTTATACCCCCTTGTATCATAAAGTGATAACTTATCCTATCAATATGCAATCACTTTCTGAGATAGGAATACACCTTTAAAGAATTTCATGAGAATCGTGCCAACCCAACCGTAACTATTCACTACAAATTTTGGATTTTAAAGTGGACATTACGGCAGATCTGCCATGTTGAACAGCAGATTGAAATATGCGTGTAGGATAAATACCAATCAGAGCTACTTTAAAAAAATGAGTGGGGGAATCAGATTGGTTGCTATGGGCAACTAAGCCAATTTTCCTTTTACACTAGTTTGATTAATCTTCCCCAAATGTTTATTTTTTCAATTGTTCATTTGTATATGTAAAATTGCGAAAAGGGTGTGATTTGATTTTTTTAAATTCTGTTTTGTAAATATTTTTTAGCTACCTTAGGGGACTTGAACATGCAGTTGTTTGATTGCTAATACCACAGACTTTAATAGTATACTATTACAGTCTATGGGGATTCTCCTATTAAGCCCTGCAACAGACAGGGCTATATAGGTAACTTACTTCACAAGGCCCCAGGCTGCCATAGCACAATCAGTCCCCTGCGGTTTTACTGTGAATGTGCTGATCAGAGGTCATAGGGTGCCCCCTCTCTCTGACTAGCCCCTCAGATGCCACAATTTCTACTAACCATAGCATTTGAGGGATTAAATGACTTGGATTGGCATTATCTCCGACCCAGTTATTGTCAGCTGTATTATGTAGCCGGAACCCAGTGCATATGCAGCAGGCTCAGCTTGAGAGTCTGCTCCATACTCCCTTTGCACTTTGCAGAGCTTGAAAAGGTCCCAAGTGACCATCAACATACCTTTTAACTGCACACACTCTTTTGGACTTGAGCTACTTGTGACTTCCCCGTACTTCATATTTACACTGATGCAATAGTTTCCAGGTGGCAGATCTGCCATAGTCCATATTGTCTTCTCTGTGCATTCTGTCTTAATCAACTGGAACACATACATTATTGTGTTATGATACCACTAAAAGAGACATCATCACATGTATTAATATTATAGTTATATAATATTCATATATTATAATGATCAGACTCCATACATGTAATGTCAGCTTACTCATTAACCAATTACAATGTTAAGGGCTCATGCACGGGCACTGACAGTGGGGCCGCCGCATTCGGATCGCAGACGCATTCACTTGATTGGGGCCTGCTATCTGCATCCCACGGTCTGCATTACAAAAAAGTGCATGCACTTTTTTTTTGCGGTGCGGAGGCACGGGCAGAAACACCACGGAAGCACTCTGTAATGCTTCCATGGTGTTCCGATCCGTGCCTCCCTTCCGCATCTCCGGGATTGCGGACCCATTCAAGTGAATGGGTCTGCAATCCGTGATGCGTGGTGCACACAGCCGATGCCCGTGTATTGCGGACCCGCTGTATGCGGCCTGCAATACGGCCACGGCCGTGTACATTAGCCCTAACATTCATATTTGACTGCACAGCAACATTAATATTAATTGAACAGAGTAGTCTCTCTAAGGCTACTTTCACACTAGCATTTCTATTTTCCAGTATTGAGATCCGTCCTAGGGTCTCAATACTGGAGATAAACACTTCTTTTTTGTCCCCATTCATTGTCAATGGGGACAAAACGTAACTGAACAGAACGGAATGCTCCAAAATGCATTCTGTTCTGTTTGGTTGCTTTCTCATAACAGAGAGCAAATTGCAGCATGCTGCGGTTTTCTTTCCATCATGGGATGCGGCACAAGACAGATCCATCTCCGTTGACTTGCATTGTGGGTCATGACGGATAACTCTGACACAATCTGAGACAATAGAAAACGGATCTGTCTCCCATTGACTTTCAATGGAGTTCATGACGAATCTGTCTTGGCAATATTAAAGATAATACAACTGGATCCGTTCATAACTGATGCAGATGTTTGTATTATGTAGATGTTTTGATCCGTCATAATAGAAACCTATGGGAAAGCATAACGGATCCGTTATGGTTTCCGTTATGCTGGACGGAAAACAAAGTCCTGTCGACAGACGGATCCGTTATGCTTTCCCATAGGCTTCTATTATGACGGATCAAAACGGAATGCCTCTTAAAGGTGTCCGTTTTGATTTCCATCCTATGGATTCCGTTTCTTTCCGTTATAACGATGTTATAACGGAAAGCCTGGACGGAATCCCTAACGGTGATGTGAAAGAGCCCTATCAGTAACGGAAGCGTTTTTGCTGAGCCCTGCCGGATCCAGCATAGATGCTAGTGTGAAAGTAGCCTAAGCTAGGCTCAATGTGTTTTAGTGTGGACTCTGAGCATAGTCTACTGTACTGTTTCGGTTGGAATACTGACAGTGTGAGCCCAGCTATACCATTCACATGTATCAATACAATTATGTAAGTGTTCTGGTATGACTGTACTGAAAACAATAGTGTTCGAGATGCAAACTGCAGGCTCCCACTTTTAATGTCACAGGCTTGTGGAACTCAAGAGTGCTACTGACTGTCTCGTACACTTCAGTCATAGCTCTGTGTTTGACAATCCACATGTGCAATAATATGAAGAAAATTCAACATGCTTGGTCCTTCTTTTCCCAGACATTGCAGTCCGGAGGGAAATTAATACTGATGTACTCTAATATTACTTTGTTGCACCATATTTATATCTTAGTAATTTATTTATATGATACTCAGAAAGATTTGGTCTGTGATAAGCCAAGACATATTTGACTAGCAATATGTATGATACATCTGTGGTTAGAAAACACTCACTTGGAACTGACTGATGCCGCAGTTTGCCCTCTGCATCTTGTGATACTGTATGCATTGCTGAACAATCTATTGGATTCAATACTGATTAAACAGACAATGGGATGAATCTGTTTGCAAGGTGATACTTGTGAGCCTTTCATGCTCACATGGAACTATAGGTCCTTCCACTGTATATTGTAACCTATGCCGGAATTGTTTATCTTTCAGGTTAATTTTGCACTGTTTTACCCCATGTATTAGCAGTGGTGGATTTTGAAAAGATGCAAACCAAGTAAATGTTTTATGTTTATGTTTTAATGTTTTATTCATGTCTGTCCTTTGCCTTGATATTTATCTTCACTCTAAGGAAATAGACAAGGAAAAAAGGATGCCGGTTTTCTCTCCTATATTTTTAGGAGATTCATATTGATACTTTATTCTTTTTTCAGATCAGGTCAGAAAAAAAGCAGCAAAGCAGGAACAGGTTCCAACATCTACAAAACGCAAGCATTTAACCTGCAGCTATGTTTATATAAGATTTGAGCTCTCTCTAGTGGTGAAAGTATTCAGCACTGCTTATTCACTGGCCTATAATACTGTACAAACCACAAATGTTTAATTTTAAATGTTGAACAAAAAAGTTGAAGCATAATTCATTGTGAGTCAATTAAAATTTGATAACATATATAATCATAATGACAGGCTCATCTATTCATTGTGTCTGAGGAACTAATACCCGTATTATCCGTGTGAATACAGATGTGTATTTCCAGAACTTGTTTTCCATCAAACTTTTATTTTTTTTTTGTAAAACATGAGCGAAGAAGTAAACACAGAACGAAGGGAAGACACTGCTTATGTTTGTCAAGATCCATAGTTACAGAATATACAGATGTTATGCTATATTATTATGTATTTATATGATGGAAGCAATGGCTTCTCTTTGTGCTATTTGCCTGTATATAATTTGTGTTTTAGTAGAATTTGGAGTTTTAGGAAGGCTGGGAAAACCTCAAAATGGAGACACAGTAATGGTTGCTTCAGATAAGCATGAAACAATGATAATTGTGACACAATGGAAACAGAATACCAGTAAAATCAACATGAAACAGGCAAAACATGAACATGAAACAGGCAAAAATAATAATTCTCTGAAAAAGCCCTTCTAAACATGTTGGGAGTGAAGGAATTTTATCTATGTGAAAACCTAACACCTACGGTAGGCCAGAATTGGACTGACCCTCCAAAGATTCCTACTAGAACAAGTCCTCAAGTTTCCAGTAAAGAAAACCAGATTCAGAGCAATCACTTTCTACTAGCGTCTATTTTGAAATGGAAGTAAAACTGGATATGAGCATATTCTGTATAGATGGAGGATGGACCCTTGAATAATTTCTGTTGGTGGGCCCAAAGTCTAAGAATGACCTCAGGCTTTATTAGACTGGTAAAATTATTTTATTAGATGACAACTAATATTTTATTTACCCCACAAAACAGAATGAATCTTATCTTGTGGTTGCCATACATCTGTTCGAATGCAATTCAATTCTATTTATTTATTATATAAAAATGGTCCTGGGGGATTTCTAAGCTTTAGTATATCGTAGACACTTCACTGGACTTGCAGAGGGAATCATATATAATGTATCTACCACTGGGTTCTGGCTCCTTTGGTTCATGTTTTAGAGCTCCGATCACTGCTTGTCAACTTCTGAAGTGGACAGGGGTCACTTGTGTAGCCCATGACTGCCCACAGTGCAATGTGTCCCCCCAAGTGGCACATCACAAGGTCAATATACCTTTAGGCTAGGTTCATATTTTCAATGGAAGTTCCATTAGGAGCTTATATTGCAGATTCCATAAACATTTTTTTTCTTTCTACATCGGTAAAAAAAGATGGAAACTGCACTGCAGTTGTGAACCTAGCCTTAGCCACATGAACAGGAATTAAATTAAATCAATGGGTCCTGACAAATTATCTAATGTCTATGAGCATTTTTATGGGAAATATATCACACCAGAACTGGAGCTCTGCAGATGTGACATTGCACACAGCCACATCTCCGTCCCATCTCAATAAACATCCTATGATCATCTCTGTGTTTTTTTGTATAGTTAAACCTACATAAATAACCATTTGATTGTTGTAGACATTAATATTTATCATGTGATGGCACTGACAATGTGTAAGTGTTTGATGTGATATGACAGGCCTTACCTGTGACAAAGCTGACACTTTAATAATAAAAGTCATTTTTTTCTCATAATTTGTCCCAGCATATTTGATGTGATATAACAGCAGTGGGGCAGTGATATGTACTAATATGGTGTCTGATGAAGGAGTCACAGCCACCTCTGGAGGGCTAATAATAGCTAAAAGAAAGAAGAGGTTCAGTTATATTTTGAAATTCAGGACAAAAGCCGACATCTGATTGAAAAGCTAACTTCCATCCAGTTCTTGTCTTTTTAATTCCACAGGATCCCATGAAAAAGTAGCCCACATCCAATATCTCCAAATCAAACTGTGTAAGGGCTCATGCACACGACCGTATGTATTTTGCGGTCTGCAAAACATGGATCCGCAAAATATATGGATGATGTCCAGAACAGCTGGCACCTAATAGAACAGTCCTATCCTTGTCCTTAATTGCATAACGGACATATGGAAACGGAATGCACACAGAGTAACTTCCATTTTTTTGAGGACCCATTCAAATGAATGGTTCCACATACGGTCAGCAAAAAAAAAATGGAACGGACACGGAAAGAAAATAGGTTCGTGTGCATGAACCCTAAGACAATGTGACATGGACATGATCGGACACGTGATGGATTTTTTTTGACGGCCATCACAAGTCCATTTTAAGACCAATGGTGGTCTGTGGGGTTATTCACACGGCAGTTTTTCTAACAGCCAGTGAATAATGGACATCAAAAAAGTCTTCTATCTTGTCCGTTTTCACTGACTGACCGCCTTCATACAATTGTTTTCATACAATCTGTTTCTCATAAAGCTATCAGTAAAAAAAAAAAAAAAGTCAGTTAAAAATGGACATTTTATCCATTTTAAACTGTTGTTTTTTTCCACTGTCATGTGCTACATGATTACTTTCACATATGCATTTTCCTGCAGAGGATCTCAAAACCGGAAGGAAAACTTCAGTTTTGTCCCCACTCATTGTCAATGGGGACAAAACTGAAGAGACCATTACGGAGTGCATTAGAATGCATAGAGCTTATGGTACTTCCTCTTCTATTAATAATAGTTTGAATGTGGAATTTGTGTCACTGTCCCACGATTTGGCTTTGTCGGGTGCACTTACAGTCATGCTCATACTCGCGTGTATGAACCATAAAGGCACGACACTGGACCCTAGGACAGAAGGAGCCCAGTTCTGCTTGTTGAGTATGACCATTATGGTTTCCGTTTAAGAATAATAGTCTCCTGTGTCCGCTCAGGGACTGTTGGGGTATAAAGAAAAAGTTCATCCCTCCACACCTATGAGGGTGACATCTATCCATATCATCATTTTTATAAGATACATGTTCTATAAACAAGATGGACTATTCAATGTTAGGCCTGGACTGTTATGTTTGAGTTATGGTTACAAAAAATGGAATGAAGCAAAATTACAGTAATATAATAAAATAATGCAATAAGAAGGGGTTTAGAGGAAATAATAAAGGCACTTTATATGAGGTTGCAGCACAACAGCTGGTCCCAAAGATATATTATACATGCTGCAGCTGCTGAAGAACCACTGTATGTCAGTGGTATGGAGACAGGAGAAGGCAAAATCTGCAAACGTGGTCTGTGACTGATGGCTTTGAGTAGTGTCATTTCTGCACGATTGTGGGATATGTTTTGTATATTATTAATAGTTGTTCACATAATGATGGAAAATCATAAAAAATAGTTTATGTAATATTCCCCACTACATTCTGATATTGTAGTTCACTACATGCAATTTAAAGGGATTGTCTCTAGAGTTGAGCGAACGTACTCGTAATGAGCACTGTACTGCTCGGATCCCCTGCGCTTGAATGGCCGCAGGCATCCGGATCCGTCCTCACCTGACTGTAAGTCAATGGGGGCGGATCCGTTTGGTATGACACACGAGTGTGTCATACCAAACGGATCGGTCCCCACTGACTTGCAGTCGGGTGAGGAGGACAGATCCGGATGGCTGCGGCCATTCAAGCGCAGGGGATCCGAGCAGTACAGTGCTCGTTACGAGCACGTTCACTCAACTCTAATTGTCTCATCTCCTTCTTTTACCTATTCAGCAGCGCTAGATGACTCAACTTCCTGTTTGCTGAGTGGGCAGGAACTTTTTTTTCACAGGCAAGCATCACTGTGGTGATGTCATAGCGCCGCTTGCCTGCATGTGTATGCTCCCGATGCTTTACAGCAAGTGAACTGTCTAAGCCCCGAAAAGCTTTTCAGAGCTCAGCAGCTGCTTTTGCTGTGTGTTCCGGGATAGAACGACTCCAGGGCTACTCCTCCATTGAGATAAGAGACAATGCAGATCCGCGCCTGCAACGGAAGCTACAATGCTTGTGCGCTTATGCGCACTCCCACCTGGCCACTAGAGTAAAGAGAGAACATAACTCGCATGCATGGGCACTGCTCCTGGATCTCAGGAGTGACTGTAACCCTGGGTTGCCAACCAGAATTTTTCTTTTTCTGGACAATTTATATCAAAATCACGGACAGCCAACATTTTTTATGGGTAAATTAAAAAAAAAAAAAACAACAAAAAAACTATATGATAAAGATTATAAGTAATTATGTCTTTAGCTCAATATACTGATAAGAAATAATTACCAGCATTTACTGTGAGCTGTAAAAATGATGATAATTACCAACAAAATAATCTCAAAAACCACCAGCGTCCAAAAAATCACAGACAAATCTATTTTTTTCATGGACACATGTAAAAAGTTGCCTACTTTTCGGATTGTCCAGAAATTTCTGGATAGTTGGCACCCCTGACAATGAGCAGTAAATAAAGAGGGGGGAGGGGAGGCCTAACAGGAAAACTAGGCACTTCCGAAAATGTAATGTGTTTGTTAAGTGCCTTATTTAGAATTTTTCTACAGGATGGCATCCAGTTATGGAGATGAGACGACCCCTTTAATAAACACAGACTGAATTAAATACTGGTGAATTATCACACTTGAAACATAACAAGATCTCATCAACTTACTGTCTTCTATGGGTTTAAATTCTTTACTTATTTTCCACGAAGAATTAGCATGTTTTGCCCTCACTATCACCTTGGCAAATATCTTTTCATCTACATTCTCTTTCATCAACATTTCTGTTGTCATATTGCAGAAGTTCTTTGTTCTGTCACAATCTGTTTTCTGTTGCCACCCATCTCCATACCTGGAAATTATGGTAATAATGGAAATATTATTTAGAATCGTATATAATATAACGTTTGTTGAGCTATTTCAGTTCCTGTGAAATATTAATACAGAGGCAGGATTACTTTCAATGTGCCTGCTACTATACTAAAAAATACCAGAAGAGCACTTGTTTAAATGTAGCCATTTACCATACTGAATGGATCCGTAATGGAAAGCAGATGTGGCCGCTTCTTTTCCTGTTCAGCTACATTAGAGTAAATTCAGCTGAACAGGAAAAGAGCACTTACATCTGGTCGGAATCCGAGCAGAAGAGGCTTCAGCCTGTGCGAGTGCAGAGTACTATATAAAACATCTTGCCCCAACAGATCATTAACAAGCGTTCATTAGTCAAGATGGCTGGACAACTCCTTGAAGGGTGGGTACACATCAGCGTTATGAATTCTGTTATTGCTTTCCATTAGGCCGGTTTCACACGACCGTGTTTCACGGCCCGATACGGGCCGTGAAAGCCCGACCTGTGCTCCCCCAGAGGACGGGAGCGCACGGCGTCATTGGTTGCTATGACGCCGTGCGCTTCCTGAGGCAGCCGCCGTACAGTGAAACACTGTATACGAGCGTGTACAGTGTTTCACTGTACAGCGGCGGCCTCAGGAAGCGCACGGCGTCATAGCAACCAATGACGCCGTGCGCTCCCGTCCTCTGAAGGAGCACAGGTCGGGCTTTCACGGCCCGTATCGGGCCGTGAAACACGGTCGTGTGAAACCGGCCTTATAACAGAAAATAACGGAACTCGTAACACAGAAGTCAAAACTGTGAAACCTTTAGAGGCATTCCGTTTTGATCAGTCATAATAGAGATCTATGGGCAAGAATAATAGATCCATCTGGTTTTCGTTATGCAGGATGGAAAAAAAACTTTGTCGAAGTTATCCAAGAAATTTGATTCATTACAAATTAATTCATCATGAATTGCTATAAGTCAGTTATACTCAGGCATCTCTGCCTTAGAGTACAGCCACACGGAGAGGCCGTGTTGCGGGAAGGTTCCAGCCATGCTGCAGTGAAGAGCCTTCTTCATTGTTAATGGCTGCGTGCCATCTTTAATGCACCTTTAAACATGCTGGTATGGGGTTTGGCTGGTCAGGTGGGGGTACAATATGCATATTATTGCTGTTCTTGCCTGCAATCTCCTGCAGGTTATTTGACACAGAACACAGAATGTTAATCAGCTCTGGCATACCCACTTCTTCAACCGCAGCGCTCTCCTGTCCTACAGGTGGGAGCTCTTCTTCTGCCTTCTGCTTTTCCTCCTTTTTCACATCATCTAATATCGATGAAAATATGTCATCAGGAACATCCAGCTCCTCATCTCTTTGCATCTTGCTGACTTTTCTAGGACATGGAGACTTTGAAGGATGATTTGGAAGAAGTAAAGCCAGCAAAAGATGAGGATGGTCATTATTAAAACCTGGCCCCTCTAAGGGGTGCAGACTGGATGTATTGGTAGGCAGGCAGGCAATTACATTTACAGCTGATGTAGGAATAACAAAATGTAGAAATAAATAAAAGTGATGCAGAATAAGTCTCCCTGCTTTCTCCCTCTCAAATATTCCTTGTTTTAATAGTTTTCAGCAACACTATCCCTAGCACATGAGCGCTTGTCACATCTCTCCCTATGGTCTGCTCACAGGACAATGGTGGAGATGGCTGGAGATGAGGGTTTTATAGGGCAGTGACATCAAAGGGGATGGCTATCTGCGGATTGGATGGCTGCATGGCATTGTGTGTGATTTCCTAGGCTTCTTACTTTTACTTTGTAACGTGCAGCCGCCATTTTAGGAAAAATTGATTTGTTACCACGAAGCGTGAGTAAATTCAAATTCATTGTGAATCACAGTTTTCCTAAACTTTGGACTGAATTCCGCTTCAAATGCTTTGCTTCGCTCAACACTACTGATGACCTATCCACAGAGTAGGTCATCAGTATCTGATTGGCAGGGGGTCCAACACCCAGGATCTCCGTCAATCAGCTGTTGGAGAAAGTATTGGTGCTCCTGTGAGCGCCACAGTCTTCTCTGTGCTTGCCAAGCCCAGCGCCATACATTGTATAGCAGCTGCGCTAAGCCCCATTGAAGTGAATGGGTGTGAGCTCCGATACCAAGCACAGCCTCTATATAATGTATGGCGCTGTACTTGGTAAGCTGCGAGATGGCTGCGGTGCTTCTCAAACAGCTGATCGTCGGGGGTCCCAGTTGTATGGAAATCCAGGAAAACTCCCTTAAAGAGAGAGCTGGAGGAGACAGATTTCCTTTATGTCTGTGTTTGGATACAATGACATCTTCAGTTTGGGATTTTCCTTGGGTTGTCCTTTTTGTTTTAGCATTAATAAAAGTATTTTTCGTGAAAAAAATAATTCCAGTCCAACACTGCTCAGGACAGTGATACCGTTGAATACTGTGGTGAGAGAAGCAGTGTTTTGAGTAACACTGTGGCATTTGCTTCTGTTGAGGCAGTATATTGTGCTGACACTGTGGTATTTCTACTGTTGAGGCAGTATTTTGTGCTGCACTGTGGCATATCCTTCTGTTGAGTCAGTATATTGTGCTGCACTGTGGTATTTGCTTCTGTAGAATTAGTATTTTGTGCTGCACTGTGGCATTTGCTTCTATTAAGGTATTAAGGCAGCATTTTGTGCTGCACTACAGTATTGCAGGCCCAACCTACTTCTTTTGTTCCTGCCTACATGTGTCTTCTCTCAATTTGGACCCGCCTACAACAAGGGGCCACTTTTAGTTTTTTTTCCCCAGGGCTACTTTCAGTTCCCAGTCCGCCCACAGTCATCAATATCAGATCAGTGGATGTCCGACATCTGGAACCCCACAAATTCGGCTGTTTTGGGCAGCCACCAGCACCAGAGACTATAGACTGTATGGGGCTGGAAGCAGCAAGAGAGCTGCAGGAAATATAACATCTTATGGAAGCAGACTATTGAAAAGAATACAAACCATGTCATTCTCTTGAGTGCAATATATGCAAATAAGATACTTACACTTTGTACTTGACCTCATATGTGCAGGTAGGTTGGCCATCACATGTTGTTTCCCAATGCAATATTGTACAGAAGTTTACAGAATGGAAAAACACCTTTACAACTTCCAATGCCATGTGTACAGAGGACACATCTACCAAGACAAATAAATAAAAGTTCCAAAAATTGTTCTTTTGCCACAATATCACTTATTACTATTTAGAGAGTCATTTCAGTCACACATAGAGCTTCTCTCATGGTTGCTAGCCTGATATTTTCTCTTTTCTGGGCAACTCTAGAACAGTGTATTATATGAGTGATCAGGGGATTGCACATTCAAGTCCCCTAGTGAGACAGAAAAAAAGTAAAAAGTGGAAAAATAAAAAAAATCAAGTAAAAAAAAAAAGTACTAAAAATACATAATTGGCATAGTCAAGTCTTTAATGACCCATACAATAATATGATCACATTTTTTATCCACACAGTAAATATCGTAAAAAATAAACCTCACAAAAAACAATAAAAAGTATTCAAAAATGTATATGTACCTCAAAATGGCACCAATGAAAATGACAACTTTCCCCACAAAGAATAAGCTTTCATACAGCACAGTTGATGGAAACATAAAAAAAAACTAATGAACCTTTTACTGCAACAACACAAAAACAAATTAATTTGTTGTTTTGTGCAAAAGTATAAAACATGAAAAAAATGATATGTTTAGTGTTGGCGTAATCATACTGATCCATACAATAAAGTTATCATGTCACTTATCGAATGTAGTAATCCTATACAAACAAAACCCACAAAATAATGAAAGAATTGCAGTTTTTTCAGGACACACCCAAAAAAGTAAGTTATACAATAAATTAGATATATTCCAAAATAGTATCATTTAAAAATTCAACTCATTCCACAAAAAAACAAGCTATATTAAAAGAATAAAAAAAACAAAACTGCAATGTCCTAAAGTCTAAAATAGGACGCATCCTTAAAGGCTTTTTTTTTACATGCATTTTTGGGGGGAGTGTCTCAGACTACCAAAACACAGTGTATGCAGAGAGTAATTTAAGAGGCTTGAGGCCATTTTATATAAATGAAGAGGAGACTGAGAATCAGAGGAACCCCACCAGAAAAATTAAAAAGGAGGGCATAATATATTTTACCTATGCATTATGCATTCATTGCAAAACAAGGAAGATGTGTATTTGTGTGTGTACAAATGTTAAAAATGTATGCAGCAATAATATTTTCTTAAAATAAATTAAAGTATAAATGGGAATGATACGTAAAAATGTAATTGCATTAATTGAACAGGTTATAAATTTCAGCTTTCTCTGGCTGCAAGTCTAATATACAGCACTACAGGTGAACCGTATGTCACCTTATTCGATAAGATGTAACATTTAGAGATGACAGACCCACTAATTATTACAGAGCCACAAAGCCACTTAAGATGCACACCCAAATCACAAGATTAAAGTGGCAGATGTAAAAGACAATGCAGAACATATCAATTATTCTTCAGATTTACAAATACAGTGGACTTGGTAAAAGGTTTCATTCTTATCAAAAGGAAATTCTTCTCTAGAGGAAAATTATGTTTAGGAAAGATTATTTCGATCCCTTCACTTATTATTCAGGCTGGTACAGTGCAGGAGAACATGTGGGTAGAAAGAAACCCCAAACAGAGAATCCCTTAAAACAATGTAGAGAGAGAATAAAAGACAATTTGATTTCTGTAAAAAATGACAACAAATAGATTAATAGAAAAATGATACTTACACCAACAGCTCCACATGCACAGCTTCAGGAGCAGAACCATCTTGTTGGTAGTTAAAGTTTGCTCTCAGAGGTTTTGCATGCCAAAGGTTTTGACTTCTCTCTCAGTTAGCATAGGAAAATAACTTCTCCATTTTAACAACATGGTCATGTTTTCTTAACCCTCCTTTAATATTACGTGTGCTTGTCATACCTCTATGAAGTTACAATCATTTTCTATAAGCACAAAACTATTTTATTAGTTTTAAGCAGATTTGTACCTATGAAACTGGTTGACCTGTTACATGTGTACTTGGCAGCTGAAGGCACCTGTATTGTTCCCATGTTCATATGTGACTGTATTGCTGAGAAAAATTAAGTTTTAATATATGCAAATAAGCCTCAAGGAGCAACAGGGGCGTTGCCATTACACCTAGAGGCTCAGGTCTCTTTGTAAGTACCACGCCCTCTCTACTTTGATTGACAGGGCCAGGCAGGTGTCATCAATTTTACACTACCTTGCCGAGTAAATCAAAGTGCAGAGGACACAGCAGTTGCAGAAGGTGAGTGGAGTCTCTGGGAGTAACAGCAACGCCCCTGTTGCTCCTAGAAGCTCATTTGCATATATTAAAACATGTTTCTCTGCAATATGGACACATATGAACAAAGACAGATGTTATATATATAGGTGAGATCACATAAATAATGATGGAACCTTCACCACAATCTATCACAGTAGCGCGCTTAATATATGACCCTTATGAGGAAAAGATAACCAATAAATAACGACTGTCAAGCATTATAAACATGTCCCATGTCCCTATAGACATGGTCAACAGCAGTGCGGCAGTGGGAAGACCAGCAGATAACCTACTGTGATAGATTGTGGTGAAGGTTCCATCATTATTTATGTAATCTCTCATATACATATAACAAATGTCTTTTTGAAGCAGTGGGGTATATGTGGGGGGGCATATGGTTTCCACGCAGTAATAAGGGTCATTGTTACCCTCGTTTCGCTATCCCCTGTATGTTATAGTGTCTGTGTATATTTTGTGTATTTTTTTTTATATATTGGAATTCAAATAAATTGATTTATATTTTTTCAATAATTTTGTGTATTGTCCCCCTTTTGTGCGGGGGGACATTTTTGTAGGTTATTTATTATGTTTGATATGCCCATTTACTATTATCTTTTGAGGCCAAGTGTGGTGTTGTTGTACATATGAACAAAGGACCAACACAGATGCCTTCAGCTGACAAGTGCACATGTAACAGGTCAGTCAGTTTCATAGGTACAAATCTGCTGATAGATGCCCATTAATACTGATGAACTATCCTCAAAACAAGTCATCCGAATCTGATTGTGGGAGTTTGGCTCCCGACACCCCTGTTGATCATTTGTTTGAAGAGGCCGCAGCCTCCTGGCAGCTTATCAAGCACTGCGCCATACATTGGATAGCAGTTCAGCCCCATTTACTTGAAAGGGACAGATGCCTAGGCTCAGCGCTCATGGAATTCTATGGCCTCTTCAAACAGCTGATCAGTGGGTGTGCCGGGAGTTGGCCCCCACCAATCACATACTAATAACCTATCATGACGATATCCCTATCCTACAGAAGCACTAGAAAAATATGGCTGCTCACTTCTAACAATAGTGCCACACCTATCCTTGCGTTGTGTGTGGTATTGCAGTTCAGCCCCATTAACTTAACCACTTCCTGACCGTCCATTGACTATAAACATCCTGGGTGGTTGGGTTTATCTATGTTTATTTCTGAACGTCCTTTCAGAGATAGCAGCTGAACACTAGTCGTGCATCTGCACAGCGGGGGCCTGCTGTCAGTGACAGCAGGGTACCCTATAGAGAAGGCAGGGACCGTTGCTGGGTGTCTCTGCCTTCTAGATCACTATATACACAGCACTGAATGAGCACTGTGTATACAGCTCAGGAAGCCATATGCTTCTCCTATCCCAGCCCCGGTGGTCATGTGACCGCCGGGGCCAGGAGAGTGCAGGAGGTGCCGGGTCTTTCATAGACCACGATCAGCCCTGCACTGAGGCTGTACAGAGATGTATTATGCTGTAAAGCCTAACTGGGGCTACTATGTCAGCCACAGTTACAGGAGAAATCAATAGTTAAAAAAAAAAAAAGTTAAATGTCCCCCAAAGGTCTTTTATGACCTTATGGGGGACATAAAGTGAAAAATAAAAATGTAAAAACACATGTAAAAAAAAATTCCCCAAATACATCCTTTAAAAAATGTTAAAAATAAAAAAAACACATAAAATAGACATATTTGGTATCACCGCGTCCGCAATGACCGGCTCTATAATAATATCACATGATCTACCCCATCAGGTGAACGCCATAAAAAATAAAATAAACATTGTGCCAAAACAGATTTTTTAGTTTGCTCACCTTCCAAAAAATATAATGTTAATCAGTCAAAAAAGTTGTATGTACCCCAAAATAGTAGCAATAAAAATGTCACCTCATTCTGCCAAAAATGAGCCCCCACACAAGACCATAGAAAGAAAAATTAAAAAAAAATATGGCTCTAAGAAAATTGCAACACAAAAACATGATGTTGTTTTCTAAAAATGCTCCTATTGTGTAAAATGTAAAAAAAATAAAAAAAATAGACATATTTGGTATTGCCACTTCTGTAACAACTGGCTCTACAAAAATATCACATGATCTACCCCATCAAGTGAACAGTGTAAAAACAAAAACAAATAAAAATTATGCCAAAACAGCTTTTAGTCACCTCACCTCTCAAAAAACATAATATCAATCAAAAAGTTGTATGTACCCCAAAATGGTAGCAATAAAAACGTCACCTCGTCCTGCAAAAAAACAAGCCCTCACAAAAGACCATAGCCAGAAAAATGAAAAAAAAAAAAACTATTGCTCTAAGAAAATGGCAACACAAAAACAATTTTTTTTCTAACAACACAAAAATAAAAAAACTAGACATATTTGGTATCATTGCGTCAATAACGACTGTTTCTATAAAAATATCACATGATCTACCCCATCAAGTGAACGGTGTAAAAAAAAAAAAAATAGAAAGTGACACAAAATAGTTTTTTTTCTGACTTCACTTCCCAAAAAATGAGATAAAAAATGAGATAGAAAATGACCAGAAAGCCAAATGTACCCCAAAATGGTGTCAATAAGAACTACAGCTTGTCCCTCACAAAATACATCCTCACGCAGCTCAGTCAACAAAAAATAAAAACAAGTTATCGCTCTTAAAAACCATGACAGAAAATTACGTTAGAAAATGCAGATGCTGCTCCTTTCCTTCTGAGCCCTGGTGTATCCCCAAATAACAGTTTACAACCACAATTAGGGTGTTACTGTATTCGGGAGAATATGGGTAGCAAATTGTGGGAGGATATTCTCCTGTTATCTTTTGTGAAAAGGAAAGCTTGGGCCTAAAGCACCATTTTCTTGTTAAAAAAAATAATTCATTTTCACACCCAAGTATTATAAATTATATGAAACACCTGTTAGTTCAAAGTGCTCACTATACCCCTTAAAATTCCTTAGGTGGTGTAGTTTACAAAATGTGGTCACTTTTGGGGGGTTTTCACTGTGGGGGAACCTCGGGGTCTTTTCAATTGCAACATGGTGTCCTAAGACCATTCCAGCAAAACCTGCCCTCCATAAACCATATGGCGCCCCTTGCCTTCTGTGCCCATACAGCGGTATACGGCCAGATGTGGGATGTTTCTGCAAACTGCTGAATCAAGGTAATAAATATTGAGGTTTCATTTGTTGTTAACCCTTGATGTGTTACAGGAACAAATTGATTAAAATGAAAAATCTGCAAAGAAAAGTGAAATTTTGAAATTTCACCTCTATTTTGCATTAATTCCTGTGGAATACTTTAAGGGTTAACAACATTTCTAAAACCAGTTTTGAATAGTTTGAGGGGTGTAGTTTCTAAAATGGGGTCATTTATGGTTTGGTTCTATTATGTAAGCCCCACAAAGTGACTTCAGAACCGCACTGATCCTTAAAAAAGTTGACTTTGGAAATTTTCTTTACAAATGCACAAGCTGCTTGTAAAATTCTAAACCTTCTAACATCCTAAAAAAAATAAAATTACATTACCAAAATGATGCCAACGTAAAGTAGACATATGGAGAATGTTAATGAGTATTTTATGAGGTATCACTATCTGTCTTAAAATCAAAAAAAGTAGAATGAGGCAACACTCCGCGAATAGTGAAAATGTGGACCACTTTATTCACCCAACTTGCAACGTTTCAGCCCAACACAATGAGGCCTTTCTAAAGCAATGTGACCAGTGCAAACAATACATATATATAGGCAAAGTGGGAGGGATCACAATCAATGATCAATTAAAACATGATTAGTGAAATACATAGTGCAAATCAAGAAAATCCATAATTAATACATAGTGGACTCATATCATGAACTTAATAAATAACAAGTGAATTTATACGCAATTCAGTCTTTAACCCTTTCAGTACCAAGCCTGACGTGTCACTTTATGTGGTAATAACTTTAGAACGCTTTTACTTATCCAGGCTATTCTGAGATTGTTTTCTCATGACACATTGTACTTCATGACAGTCATAAATTTGAGTCAATATATTTCACCTTTATTTATGAAAAAATCCCAAATTTACCAAAAATGTTGAAAAATTTTCAATTTTCAAAATTTCAATTTCTCTGCTTTTAAAGCAGAAAATGATACCTAAATATTCATTACTTTTTGTAAATGTCATTTTATTTTTTTAGGAAGTTAGAAGGCTTAGAAGTTTAGAAGCAATTTTTCAAATTTTCAACAAAATTTCCCAAATCATTTTTTGAGCACTAATTCAGTTATAAAGTGATTTTGCGAGGCTTACCTAATGGAAATCGCCCATAAATTACCCCATTTTAGAAACTACACCCCTCAAGTTATAAAAAACTGATGTTACAAACTTTTTTAAATCCTTGAGGTGTTCCACAAGAATTAAAGGAAAATGGAGGTGAAATGTCAAAATTTCACTTTTTTGGTAGATTATTCATGTTAATATTTTTTTTTTGCAACACAGCAAGGGTTAACAACAAAGTAAACCTCAATATACATTACTCTGATTCTGAAGTTTACGGAAATACCCCGTATGTGGTGGTAAAGTGCTCTATGTGCACGTGGCAGTGGTCAGAAGGAAAGGAGCGCCATATGGATTTTGGAAGCAGATTTTGCGAGAATGGTTTTTAGGCACCACTTTGTATTTTAAGAGACCCTGATGTACCCCTAGAGTGGAAACCCTCAAAAAGTGACCCCATTTTGGAAACTACACCCCTTAAAGAATATATTAAGGGGGGTACTGACCACTTTGACCCCCTAAGCTTTTTATGGAATTTGGAAACACTTGGTTGTGAAAATGAAAAGTTTCATTTCTTCCAATAAAATGTTGCTTTAGCCCCAAATTTTTCATGTTCACAAGGGGTAACAGGAGAAAAGTACCCCATAATTTCTTACCCATTTTCTCCTGAATATGGCAACACCCCATATGTGGTGGTAAACTGCTGTGGGGGCACATGGCAGGATTAAGAACAGAAGGAGCGCCATATGGATTTTGGTGCACAGATTTTGATGGATTGGTTTGCGGGAGCTATTGATTTTTATTTTTTTGAGTTATTATCTTATTTTTTGCGGGATGAGGTGGCGTTTTCATTGGTACCATTTTGGGGTACATAAGACTTTTTGATGGCTTGGTATTACACTTTTTGTGAGTCAAGGTGAAAAAAATAGCTGTTTTGACATAGTTTTTTTTTTCATTTTTTTTTTTTTACAGCATTCACCCGAAGGGGCAAATCATTTGATACTTTTATAGAGCAGGTTGTTACGGAGGCGGCATTACCCAATATGTCTATTATTTTTATTTTTTGTTAAGTTTTAGACAGTAAATTAATTTTTGAACAGAATTAAATCTTGTTTTTGTGCTGCCATTTTCTAACTGTCCTATTTTTTACAATTTTTCTGGCAATTGTCTTAGGTAGGTAGGTCTCATTTTTTGCGGGACGACATTACGGTTTGATTGGTACCATTTTGGGGTAAATACGCCTTTTTGATCTCCTGCTATTATACTTTTTGTGAGGCAAGAGGGAAAAAAATGGCTGTTTTGGCATAGTTTAAAAATTTTTTTTTTTTTTACAGCATTCACCTGGGAGGCCATCTCATGTAATATTTTTATAGAGCAGTTTGTTATGGATGCGGCGATACCCAATATGTCTAACATTTTTATTTCTGTTAAGTTTTACACATTAGATGCATTTTTGAACAGAATAAAATCTTTTTTTTTGTGTTGACATTTTCTGAGAGACATATTTTTTTAATTTTTTTGGCGATTGTCTTAGGTAGGGTCTAATTTTTTGCGGAACGAGATAACGGTTTGATTGGTACCATTTTGGGGTAAATACGCCTTTTTGATCGCCTGCTATTATACTTTTTGTGAGGCAAGAGGGAAAAAAATGGCTGTTTTGGCATAGTTTTTATTTTTTACGGCGTTCACCTAGCGGGGTGGGTCATGTGATATTTTTATAAAGCCGGTCGATACGGACGCGGCGATACCTAATATGCCTGCTTTTCTTTTTTTCCCTATTTTTTTTTACAATTTTTTTTTAACTTTATTTTGGGAAAAGGACGCTTTTTTTTTTTTTTACTTGAAACAAATTTTTTTTGTAAAACTTTATTTTTTTAACTTCTTTTTTCACTTTATTGTTTGTCGTCCCAGTTTAGGACTTCAACTTTGGGGTATGATTCCTGCAATGCTTAAATACTTCTTATTGTAATACATGCTGTACAGTCTTCCTGCTGTAATACATCCAGCCCCCTGGATCTCACAGGCTTCCGTAGAAGCCAGCCCGATGTCTAAACAAGGCATTGGGCTAACTTCCCTGCCATCGGGTCTCCGTCACAGCAGCGATTTTTTTTTATAAATAAAGGTAAAACATGAAGTACAATGTGTCACAAGAAAAAAAAATCTCTGAATGGCTTGGATAAGTAAAAGTGTCCCAAAGTTATTACCACATAAAGTGACACATGTCAGATTTGCAAAATTAGGCCTGGTCAGGAAGGGGGTAAATTGCCCAGTCTGGAAGTGGTTAAATCAAGCTTAGCTGTAGTACCAGGCACAAACCAAAAGACAAGTGTGGCGTTTCTGGATGAAAATAGCCACGTTTTTATTTTCCTTTTTAAGTTGTGGATAATTCTTCATCTGCTTCTATTTATTGCAATACTTTCAGTGCTGTTATTATGGGGCAGGCACTTTTGTCTTGATACCTCCATCATATCATTTTAAGAACATAATGTATATAATCTCGGAGCATATATATCCTCAACTGCAGTGCATATACTGTATGTATAAATAAGCTGAAGAGCATAATAACATCTGCCACAGTTAATATATCAGAACCACTGGAGTAACTATAGGGGTCGCAGTTGCAATCGGGCCCCTAAGCCAGGGGGGCCCAAAGGGTGCTCTACTGTTCCCTTTATAAGATGCAGTGCATCTATACTAGCGATTCGATAATGGAAGCGCTCACTAGTATGCAGGAGGAGGGGAGTGAAGCGCTGGTAGCGCTGTACAGTACTTAGCCCTCCTCCTGCTTGCTCTTCCTGGGGCCCATGCTGTTGTGTCCTGACTGCCTGCAGTGTCAGGATGTACAGAGCGCACTCTGACCTGATGCTGCAGGAGGTCAGGTGACTGCAGCGTGGGCCTGGGAAGAGGTGAGAGCGGGGAGACAGCCAGGACCAGGAGAGGAGCGACACAGGAGAGGTAAGTTTATTTATTTGTTTTATTGTCTGATCTGAGGTCTCATTTAGGGTCCTAAACGGGGGTGTGATATTGGGGGCCAGAAGGGGGTGTGTGTGTGATATTGGGGGCCAGAAGGTGGTGTGTGTGATATTGGGGGCCAGAAGGGGGTGAGGGGGATATTGGGAGCCAGAAGGGGTGTGTGTGTGTGTGTGTGATATTGGGGGCCAGAGGGGGGGTGTGATATTGGGGGCCAGAAGAGGATGTGTGAGATATTGGGGGCCAGAAGGGTGGGTGATATTGGGGGCCAGAAGGGAGTGTGTGTGATATTGGGGGCCAGAAGGGGGGGTCTGATATCAGGGGCCAAAAGGGGGGGGTCTGATATGGGCGCCAGAAAGGGGGGGTCTGATATGGGCACCAGAAAGGGGGGGTCTGATATGGGGCTTGAAGAGTCTGAAGGGGGTCTGATTAGGGGCTTGAAGAGTCTGAAGCGGGGTCTGACTGGGGGTCTAATGGGGGTCTGGGGTTCTAATGAGGGTCTGATTGGGGGTTTGGAGGTTTAATATGGGGTCTTATATGGGGGTCTGGAGATGGGGGGGGTCTCATCTGGGGTTTGATACGGGATTTGATCTGAAAGGTAAGGGGGTATTATTTTTCTGTGTGGTACCAGTATTTTCAGGGGGACTGTTTCTGCAGTATAGTATTGGGGGGGGGGGGCAGGATGAAGTGTTGCGGAGAAGGTGAGAGGATGATGTAAAAGTAGGAAAGTAAGATGTCTGTTTGTTAAACTCTGCAGAGACGAGACATGGCTGAAAGAAGTCACCATGGCGGTCAGGTCTGACAGGAGAAGAGGAGGAAAGAGAACGTCTACATCAGAGAAGAGAAGTCACTGGATGTAAGAGGTACATACAGTATGTGGCGCTGTATTCTCCTGTATGCTCTGTGACACTGTATCTAATGTTTTCCAAGTATGTCATTAAAGGGGTTGTCTTTTTTTTTTTGTACGAGTGCTGCCTTCTCTGCTCTGTTTACTGCTCATCACTGCAAATGCTACAGCGAGCAAGTGAACAGAGAAGAGAAAGCAGCTCTCATAAGAGCGTTGCCCTCTCTTCAAACAGTTGATCGTCAGGAAACCGCTGAACCACTAAGTTGAGGCAGTTGTTTGGCCTGAGGGAGACTGCTGTTTGTCCTTCCTGTTGGACGAACAGGTAGACTCATTCCTGTCATTAGTTCCAGGGTCCTATAGGGTCAGTTTCCTGTGTATAAACTCGCCTACATTTGAGGCCTGTTCATACTGGTAGTCAATCAGGATTAGAGTCATGGTTTCCTGTCCATCTACCTTCCTTAGTTTCCAGGCCTAATCTTCTTTTCCTCCTATGCTCTGTGTGGTTTTCCCCCCACACCTGAGCGTGACAGTATGTGTGTGAGCTTGCCGAGCTCCAAAGCCGCCACCAAGTTGCGGCTGTTATCAGACACAACCACGCCTGGTTGTAGGTTGAGTGGCGAGAGCCACAGCTCAGCCCGGTCCCTTATACCCTGCCACAGCACTGTGGCGGTGTGTTGTTTGTCACCTAAGCAAATAAGTTTCAGCACAGCCTGTTGCTACTTCCCCACCGCTGTTCGATCATCACTATTCATGACCTATTGTCAGGATAATCATCAATATCAGATCAGTGGGGTCCAACACCTGCCACCCCAGCAAATCAGCTGTTTGAACAGGAGGTGGTGCTCCATGCGAGCGCTGCTTTCTGTTCATTACACTGCCTGTTGTCTCAGAAGTTTGGGTGGTGGAGTATAATGTCAAGTACTCATTCCATTCACTTGAATGGAGCTAGCACTTGTGATTACACTACACCACCGCCCCAGAGGAGACGACGTGTAGTGTCATCAGCCTGGTGTATGACAGAGATCTGTCACCCTCCTGATCGTCACATCAGTTTGCTACGTCATTAAATACTGAACAGGAGTATTGGACAGCTACATCACACATCAGCAGCTCATTAAAGGGGTTCTCCAGGCATTTTACAAAACTTTTCCTTTCCTCTGCCTTGTGGAAGAAAGCTAGTTGGGCTAATACTTGCACTCAAGCAGGCTGCGGGCTCTTCCTCTTAAAGGGGTATTCCTTTTACCTTAACTATAACTTATGTTTTAGACTAATTTATCATAATTACCTAATATAATGTAAATTTCACATATTTACCATTCAGTAGTTATGAGTAGTTTTCTTCCTCTGCTACCCACTGTGTTTCCTCATAAATGATCATGGCATTGACCTGTAGTTTTGAGCCCTTGTTAGGTCGAGCATGCTCATTGTGTTGCTATCAATTCTCTAGCTAAATGTCTTGTGAAACAAAGGGCGTGTTAGTGTGCTGGTGATTACTGAGTAGAGGGGGCGTGACTGGACTGTATATCAGGCAGCCACTCAGTAATCATCAACTGCTAGGGATTGTAGTTTTATGAAGGAAGATCAGGCGCCATGATACTCTCAGTGTGTCGCAGGTTCACACATGAGCTAGGCAAACGGATTGCAAGGTAAAAAGAAGCTCGGGTTATATCTATAGGTATGGGTACTGGCTGGGTCACAGCTTGCAACCTTAATGCAGTTTTTCAAAAATTAATTTACTTTACCAGAAAACCCCTTTAATCCCCTGCCATTTCCAGCACTAGTACTCCAGTCCTCACTTTCTGTCTGTTTTTACAGGCTGAAGTAGTGACGTAACCATATACAGCACCTGACTGCTGCACTCGATCTCAGAAGTGCACAGCACAAGACCATTGAGGCCAGTGACTGGCTGCAGCAGTTATGTGCCATATACAACTATGTCCCCACTACAGCCTGTACACACAGTCCAGATGTGACGACTGTGACGGCACACTGAAAACGTCATCAGATTGTTGACTATACAGGACAATAATTTTTCATTTTATCACATTTAGGGCTCTGGGGAGCTTTTGAAATAAATCAGAAAACTCATTTTTTTTAGAGTAGGCTGGAGTTATATATAAGCATTTTACATATTTTAAGTGAACCAACAACTGCCTAACCTGAGAAACACGGAACACATTGTTTCCTATGCAGAAGTAATTCATGCAAATACAGTCGGTATATGTGATGCTTTTTGTGTATTCACATTGACTCCCAGCACAATAACATATTGTGTCCAGCTGTTATCCAAGTACAAAGGAAATATTAATAAATGACTTATGAAAGCATGGCCTTCCCTTTGTACAAAGAATTACGTGTAAACATTCTGGTTAGTATAAAGAACACTGACTGGTTTCTTCTGCATTTTTCAGAAAATACCTAGGCATCCCCTTTTTAGAAAAAAAGTTCTCTTTTTTACCATTGTGACTATAACTATAGTACATACCCAAGCAGAGGTAGACTGGCCGTAGAATCTACAGGGAAATTTCCCTCTGGGCCTATGTCCAATGAGCTGCCCAAGTCCTCCTCATGGCCGCCTGCTGGGTACATAATTAACGCTGAGAGCATCAGATCATTAACACTTGGAGCATCAGGCACTTATGCACCTGGCCAACAGCCACAAGTGCCCGCCTGAACTCAACTGTATCACCATCCTGAGGACGGTGATACAGTTTCATACTGTGACAAGGGGGCAGTATTTTGTTCTGCACTGTGATATCTGGTTCTGCTATGGCGGTATTGCAGGCCCTGCCTACTTGTTTAGCCCAGTCTTCTGCCAATTTGGACCCGCCTTCAACATGGGACTACTTATAGGGTTTTTTTCCAATTCCCAGTCTGCCCCGATAGCCAGGGTGACTAAAGCGTGGCTTAACCTAATAACAGTCAAGTTAAAATTAGAAAAACCCTCCCAAAAATTTCACTTTTTTTATTGTAGATTTTTAATATGTGTCTGCAGTAAATCTTTTTGGTGCACAACTCAGGGGACATGATTGCATTTTAATCCCTTAGTGACATAATTTTAGCCTTAAGGACCAATAATATTTTTCCCCTTTGTTTTCTAGCGGTCAGAACTTTTTAATTTTTGCTTCTAATTTTTATTTTGTTTTGCAGGATTGGTTGCAGGTTTTTAGGAACCATTTTGGGGTATATATAGTGTAGTAAATAACTTTTATTATTTTATTTTTTGGGAGAAAGGAAAACAGCATTTTTAACATTATTTTGTGGAATTAATTTACGCCGTTCACTGTGTGGTAAAAATAATTTTATTATTTGGGTCACTACAATGATGATAATGCCACATTTCTATATATTTATTTACTGTTTTTCCTTTCCTCCTGCAGCCTATCAGCTCCCTCACTGCCCCCTCATCTTCCAGACCAAAGGGAAGGGGGATAGCTGGTTTAGCCTCTCATATTTCTGGTTTGGCACCAGCTTTTGGTACCATCTATTGTTTAAAAGCTGGAATTCCAAGCTTTCAAACAATGCCAGCAGTATCTTCAGTACATGGCTAATAGCAATTCATTCATCACTTCTAGTAGAAATAATAAAGGAACGGCACAACATAAAGCCATAAGAATAGATGCTCCAGAATTGTTATTACATGGGCAATGCATGAAACTATTAAAATAGACATGTCCGGAGTGGTGACAGGTCCTCTTTAAAAATGCATGCAATTATGGTGCAGTGGGGGCAGGGAGGCTCCCATTACCCAATGCAGTATTCAACTGTACCACCATCCTGAGGACAGTAACCTGGCCCCAGCATTTATTCAGACTGTTGCGTACCCAACTGGAGGTTGTGCAGAGGTCTCAAGGGAATCACCCTGTGAGGGCCTATGGGCAGTCCGTCCCTGCCATTCGGGCTGGAACTCACAGCATCATAGCTCACTATGGAGCAGTAAGTTTAGCAGTAAGCTACAGTCGATACAGAAAATGTGGCCGTTATACAGAGTATGTTTCAGGGACCCCAAGAACAGCGATACAGCAAGTGTTGTTCAGTTCTCTGAGTACAGGATCAGGCTGTTAGTGTGCAAGGGAGCGCAGTGCCATCAAACTCATTACCTGAATTAATGGTCTGGAAGCACAGGGACTGTTCTTCAGCCAGTTGATTTATGTGGTGTGGTAAGAAAAGAGTTAAACATGAATCAAAGTAATGATGCCAGTAACTAATAGAAGTGATATAACACTGCTAGCTGAGACACGGTGTAATGCTGGTCAAGCACATTAAAATTAATGTAGGCTGAACCTGCCAATTTCAGCAAAACCAGTGAACCAATTAATGTGTATCATGGAGCCTCAACTCAACCCAGAAGATAACAGGGGACAGAAGGATCAGGCTGTTGGATTTCAATATGCCTGATCCTTTTGTTCTCATGCATGTGAGGGTCAAGACAGATATCAGCTAGCCAAACAAGTAATAGGCCAACAACCACTGTTCACCACTCAGAGTGGTGTGGAGTTCAGAACATAGCCAGGCGCTGGCTCTGTTATAGCTAAGTACACTTGCTAGGCTATTTTTGGAACTCCTATACTGATGAATGGAGAGCACGCCCACTTTGAGGTGGGACCCAGGGGTGCACCACCAATGAGGCCAGGTGAGGCAATCGTCTCAGGCAGCAACAGGTAGGGGCAAGAGACGGGTAGCCGAAGGGCCATGGGCTGAAGGGAAGGAGTTAAGAAATTGGCATTGGGGAGGGGGCGCAATTTCAGTTTCTGCCTCAGGCAGCAGAAAGGCTAGGTGCACCCCTGGTGGGACCCACACCTATCTGACATTAATGGAATATTTTAACAAAATGCCATTAATGTCCCAGGTGGGCCAACCACTCAGTCTAAAAATTCACCAATATGCACTTCCCAGTTGTTAGGAAGTGTTTTCTTTCTTTGGTAGTAGGGGAACCTGCTTTCTGTGGAATAAAATTGCTAAGAAGCTCAGTTTAAAAAGATTTGTCCTTGCCTTTAGAGGCATTCCGTTATTCATTCTGTCATAATAGAAGTCTATAGGCTGCATAACGGATCCGTCCGGTCTCCATTATGCTGGAGTCCTCTCCTGCATAACGGAGACCTGACGGATCCGTTATGCAGCCCATAGACTTCTATTATGACGGAATAAATAGTGGAATGCCTCTAAAGGCATTCCGTCATAGAATTGCGTTATGGTCCGCGGTAACGGAATCCATAACGCAATTCTATTTTTACATTAAATTAATTTGAACTGATTTTTAAATATAAAATTCGCTCATCTCTAATTCCAACCATATAAAACAAACAAACAAGAGTCAGCAGAAATTGTCTCCATTTATTGCCTCCAGAAAGTTGTTCAGCCCTGCAACTATCCAACATTTAAAAAAAAAAAATAATTGGGAAATTATAAAGCAGAAATGTCAGTGTAAATATTCTTTATAATTCTGCAATTTCCTTACATATATTAACAGGAAAAATTCTGAAATTATTCATTCAAGAAAATCCTGAGAAATTATACATGTCTGCATCATATGGCTTACATGAAGATATTCCACGCTTCAAAGTATGCATTTCTCGCTGTATGTGACTACAGACATAGGGTTAATCTGCATATACACAAATGGACTAGTGGTTTATAATCAGCTCTGTCTTCACGGCTGCTTGCTGCTTAGTCACTTTGAGCTCAGTGTGTCCTGAGTGGGCTCTATGTCATAGGATCCAAGGCTATGACAGCTCAGTTAGAGAGGAAAACAATATTATCAAAAAATATTTGACACATTTACACAGCATAAAACTAGAGACAGGTAGAAGCTTTGCAAAACCCACTACAGTGGCACTGTGTGATAAATTTGGCTCTGTTGGCTAGATGTAAGTCACATCTTCGTCACTAGGGACTGTACAAATCAGTCTAGTGAGGTGTAAAAGGTGTCTAAATCATATAATAAATCTGGTGCACCATTTGCTTTGTATGTAATCTAACAAAACATGCCTAATAAAAAGATAGTAATAGCAGGAGTAGCAATAGTAAAAGCAGGAGGGATACTTTAGAAGTTAATAAATAGGTTGTGCAAAAAAAAATAAAAAAGCAACAACTGGATCAAACTAATACAGCTACAAAGTGGGCAGAAGTAAATCACAGTAGCTCATTACAAGCAACATAAAGAACATTTAATTAACAGTTTAGGCACAAAAATGCATTCCCCATGAGTCGGCAAAGGCTGCATTTGCTCTAACTTCATCATCAGGAACAGTGTTTGGAAAGCACCACAGTGGCTCAGTGGTTAGTACTGTTGTCTTGCAGTGCTGCGGTCCTTTGACTCTTTCCATAGAGTTTGTAACCTCTCCCCCTTGTTTGTGTAGGTCTTCTCCAGGTACATAGTTTTCCTCCCACACTCCAGGTTCACTGGCTTCCTCCGATGATGACTCTAGTAGATGTTAGGGTAAGTGTCTAGATGACAGCCCTGATTCACCTGCTCCATTACTCTACATATAACAGGACATGCCAAGCTGCGCTGTCCTGTGGGTGAAAAAAGCACAATGCAAATTGCTAGATGTTGCTGGTCCAACCGTATATAGATGATGAACCAACAGGTCTTTTCCCTCATCGTAGGCATGAGTAAATGTATTTGACAATGGTGAATTTGCATTAAGTATATAATTGCGTCCTTCATCATCACCATATTCTACAATGCTTCAAAACCAGCAAAAAATGCTCACCCTTAAAAGCAATGTTTTTCTTCTGCTTGGAAGCCATTTTGTTACATAGAAGGCTTATTTACATACTCCAAGCTCCTGGAATTAGTAGATTTGAGACCTTCTCAGTGTTTTATACTTCAGCCTCCACCCCAAGTAGTTTACAAAGGACAGTGGGGCTTGTCATATCCATAAGAGTTTGTTACTGGTTTAATGTCTCTCAGCTGCTCCTGCTCAGTAACGTCCTCCTCTTTCACACAAACAAGGAGGGAATCACTATTTTCAGTATGATAGTAGTTTTTGCTACTGCCTGCCTCTTCTTTTCCACTCTGGCCTTCATCTGACTTCTGTTCAGCATCTCCTACAGAGCTGTGATATCCATTGTCAATACTCTCTCTGGTGTCTGAATCATCTGACACATTCAGGTCCTTATTTGTCTCCTCTGGAGTCACTTTCTCTTCGGGAGAGTCAACTTGAGATATGGACACGCGATCATACTTCAGTTGATCAGATGGCAAATAATTTCGTGTCGTCCTGGCTATTGCGATTGGGGTCTGTGAAATGGAATAGCGGTAAAAAGATTGATTCAGTTTTAATAATTTTATGACATGACACGATTAGAAGTAAGACACTGCATGTAACTGGAAACCTGAAACAAAGGGCTAGGGCCTCCATTTTAAAAGGGTTATCCCATGAAAAATCTTTCTGCGGTGGTCTTGATATCCCTGCACTGACAGAAGATGCCCCCTTTCTGAAAAGTGTTTGTGACATTTTAATACCACTTTTGTGTCACAGACTGAATGCTAAATCTCCCCCATTGTTTCTTGAAAAATCCAGCACTTAATTACAGCTTTTGTATTTAAACTTTATAAAAAATGCTTATACACCCAAACATATACCTGCTCTTTCTATTGAGCAGACCTTCAGTAAACTTCAGTAAATGTGCCAAGGTGGGCACACATGCACAGTCCTCTCGCTGCTAACTCGGGTACCGAGAGATACCCAACATGCCAAGTCAACTGCAGCAGCTTCTCCGCTTGTCAGAGGAGATGCGGAGCAAGTCCAATTACAGTATACAGTCTCACTCTCTTGTCACTTGCTTAGTATCTCATTTGAAAAGCAGAGAAGAAGCTGCAGCTCAGAAGCAGCTAGAACACCACGCCAGGGATCCCTCTGCATATCCAGTGGATTATGGCGCAAGAGTGAGCGCCTCTGGCAGTAGCTCATCTCCCTGAGCATCCCATATGCATTACATGGTAGGCTGGCATCACTAAAATTAGTAGGTTTAGCCAATATTTATGCAATGTGTATGGCTAGCTTAAAAGGACCAATATGCATCAGTCTCTGGGGAAAGGGATGTATCCCATCACTACCTGGAGAAATTAATAGTATACAACATTTCCCTCTCATTCATTTCAGCTTTAAGATAAAAGTGAGGTTTATAATAAAAACCTGAATAATATCTATAATATTCTGATGACCGCACCTATCTCATAAATGCAGCCAAAAATGAAGCCGGCAAAGCGGTGGCCATCAGCGCCGGGTTCGGCCACCACCAAGTTCCTATTGGCCCACTGAAAACAGCCAAGCAGCATGTTTGACCATTGTCGAATCCCCATGGAAATGAATGGGAGCGCACCAGGCTTGCGCAGCCACCGTTTCCATTCATTTCTATGGGGCCGACGGATATTTTCAGCAGTCCCATAGAAATGAATGGAGGGCAGCCATGCATGCGCGGTAAGCCCTCCTTCACTTTACTAGACAGGTGCAAGTCCCAGAGGTGGGACCCGCACCTATCAGACAATGGGGTAATATCCTAGCGATGCCATTTACTTGGTATTCCTTTTTTTTTTTTTACAATCACTGTACTCATATGCATCTTTTAATGTATTAGAACAGGGAGGCCCTGAGGTTCTTTGTATGGCCTGGGCTGTCACTGTGGAACTTAATTCTCGCAGTGCCCATGTATACTATAAAGGTCATGCTGAAGAAGTGAAGCAGTAGTGGGTGAAGCTTTCTCAGGTTTATTACAGTGGCTTACATAGACTTATTTAAAGGGGTTCTCCGGGAATTAAGAAAATGAAAATACGTAAATATTACTTTATTATAAATATATTCCCAAATACCTTTCATTAGTTATAATGGCTCGTTTTGTCTAGGGAGCAATGATTAGAAGAAACAAAATGACCGCCGTCCTATTAGTACACATAAAACCTGTCCTAATCACACAGGAGGACAAGTTACTTCACAACACTGAGGTAAAGAACTGCCTCATCCTCCTCTCTGCTCTGCTTGTCCTCCTCTCTGATCTTTAGCTGAATCTCTAAAGGAATGGAGTTCATGAGGAGACATGAAGTACAGAGAGGATGGACAGGACAGACTGTGGTAATGGAGGCTGCACACTAGTGCTGCTGGTCATCAGCCACATCTGCTCATGAACTCCACTCGTACAAAGATTCAGCTAAAGATCTTATTGTCTGTATTCAGGATCATAATCCCTGACAAGCAGAGAGGAGGATGAGGCAGATCTTGTGAAGTAACTTGTCCTCCTGTGTGATTAGAACAGGTTCTGTGTGTACTAATAGGACGGCAGCCATTTTATTTCTCCTAATCATTGCTCCCCAGACAAAACAAGCCATTATATCTAATGAAAGGTATCTGGGAATATACTTATAATAAAGTAATATTTAAGTATTTTCATTTTCTTAATTCCCGGAGAACCCCTTTAAGTTAGTTTTTACGTTTTGTCTTTTTCAAACTGTTAATACATAAAAACACTAAGGGTACAACCACACAGCACTGTTGTGGGCCGTTCAAGGTGCGTCTGTACTGTGGTCAAGTACCACGTGGTCAATTAGGCCACAGCTGACTCTTATTTAACTAATGAAGACTGCACTGTATAGCCAGCCTGCATTATTAAAGATGTAGCCAACCTCACAGTTTTATCTTTATATTATTAAAGAGGTTGTCCATACAACATAGCATAGCATAGCATACAGTGCAGTCTTCATTAGTTAAGCAAGAGGCAGCTGTGGCCTAACTGGCTGCACGGTACTCAACTGCAGTCGGCCGTGCCCCAAATGGCTCATGACCACATTGCGTTGTCGTACCCTAAAGATTCAACTTACCAATGACAGTGGGAGCATGGCTTTGGCTTTTATTTTTCGCATTATGAGGAAGAAACTTACAACAAGTACAATAAACACCACAATGCAAAGGGGTACAATTATGGTATATAATTTGTTAAAAAGAATCCCTAGAAGAAAAAAAGAAAAAAAAAAATTTCAGCAAGACACAGACCTGGAGTCTAGGCAGTTTGATACTAGTCCATTTCACATACACTATATGGAGAAAAGAACTGGGACACCTCTTAATAACTGAATTCAGGCATTTCATTCAGTCCCATTGCCACAGGTGTATAAAATCCAGTCACTAGTCATGTAGTCTGCCTTTAGGCCCCTTTCAAACGAGTGAGTGTCTCGCTGCAGACTCGCAGCGAGGCACCCGGCCTGAACTCCCAGCACTACCGGGGTCACATAGCATTATATTGATTTCTGATGGCATTTAACCCTTAGAGCTCTGGAATGTATTGGATAACACAGGCATAATACTGTCAGTGTTATCCAAAACATTCCAAAACTGTAAGGGTAACATAGCATCATAAATCACTATAATGCTATGCGACCCCAGCAGTGCTGGAAGTTCAGGCCGGGTGCCTCGCTGCGAGTCCGTAGGGAGACACTCACTCGCCTGAAAGCGGCCTTACAGATATTTGTGAAAGAATGGCTTGTTATGTAGAGCTCACTGAATTCCAGCATGGTATTGTAATAGGATGCCACTGTTGTAACGGATCAGTTTGTGACATTTCTTTAGATTTTCCACACTGCACTATGAGTGGTATTATTGCAAATTGGAAGCATTTAGGCAACGCAGCTATGAAGTGGGAGGCCACTTAAAGTTACAGAGCAGGGTCATAGTGCTGAGGCGCATAAGGGAAGACTTAAGGCCCATTCACACGAATGTAATATTGCGGGTCTGCAAAAAAATTGCTTAACACACGGCCGGGCGCCCCATTGAAAATGCCTATACTTGTCCGCTGTTGCGGACTAGTATAGGACATGTTCTGTTTTTTTATGCGGAGCCGCAGCTGCCCGCTCTCATAGAAGTGAATGGGGCCGCATCTATTCCGCAATATTGCGTGTGAATGGGCCCTTATCAAAACTGGTGTAAAGTAAAACTGGATTAGTTGCGCATAGCAACCAAATTCCCACTTTCATTTTCCAAAGGAGGTCTGAAAAATGAAATGCATCAGATTGGTTGATAAATCCCCCCCACTGTGCATAAAAGTCACCAATGCTCTGCTGACTAAATAACCAAGCAGAGCTGAAAACCTTCTCTGGCATCAACATCATCACAAAAGGACATTTATCAAGACTGGTGTTCCCAAATGCACTGGAGCGAGAAACTCCTATTTATTAATAGGTCTCTTAATAAATTAGCAGTCTGTGCTCCAGAAACTGAAGTCTACACCAGCCAAGGGCTGTATATTCAGCCATAAACGATACCAGTTTCTGGTGTAAGCCATAGTAAATCTGGTGGGCTGCGGCAAGGCATGCCCCTTCTGAAAAGTCCCAAATTATTGCACACACAGCATGCATCATAGCCTGTGACTTATTTACGCCACAATAGTGGAGTAAATAGGTTGATAAATTTCCCTCAGTGAGTTTTTCATCGACTCATAACAGAACTACAGTACATTGTCTTTTACATGTATAGGACGTGGTCATATACTGGTATCCATGTGGAAGGACACATAAGGCTACTTTCACACTAGCGTTTTATAATTCCGGTATTGAGTTCCGTCATAGGGGCTCAATACCGGAATAAAACGCTTCAGTTTTGTCCCCATTCATTGTCAATGGGGACAAAACTGAACTGAAGACAACGGAATGCTCCTGAAAGTATTCCGTTCCGTCTTCAGACTGGAGCACAAACCGCAGCATGCTGCGGTTTGCTCTCCGGTCTAGGCATCCACACCAAGACGGATCCGGAATGGCCCCCAATGCAAGTCAATGGGGACGAATCCGTTTGATGTGACACTTGTAAACGGATCCGTCCTCCATTGACTCTGAGATGCTAAAGATAATACAACCGGATCCGTTCATTACGGATCCACATGGTTGTATTATCTGTACGGATCAAGGTACCCGCCGGATCCGTACAAAGGGCTAATGTTAAAGTAGCCTAAGTTGTTGACAGTACACTGTAATAAGAGTAGCATTGAATATTCATTGCTTACCATTTTCTACAGTACGATTTATGCAGATTTCTTTTGATTTTTCAATAGTCATAGGGACAGAGTCTGATCTGCCTTGGGCCCAGAAACAATAGTCTGTTTGGTTTCTTATTAAAACTTTGAAGCTGCATCCATCATAATCACATTCATCTGTTCCCTTGGGTAAGAATACAAATATTCATTACTCAGTGTGAAGTAAAACACTTTAATATACATTAGCCAAAATTATATGGTTTGACCCGTTCTCTGCTGCCTGCAAAAGTTCTCAGCCTAACCTTAGTGAATGGACCTGGCACCATTGGTAAGTTTACATACCAACACCTGCAGGTCCAGTTTATTCTGAACGGGTCACTCTAACACAATTTTCCAGTTCTGCAGCAGTCAGAGATGGTCTCATGCACTTGACAATGTCATATGATACGTATACTACTATAGAGTACGCAGTAAGGGTATGCCCACGCAGAGTTTCTGGACAAGGTTTGGAAATGGATTTGCCTGCAGGATTTTCAGCCAAAGCCAGAAGTGGATTAACTAGGAAGAAGTACAAATCTTTATCTTTCAGATTCCTTTTCAGTCCACTCATGACTCAGAAAAGCTTGCAGGCAGATCTGTTTCAA
This sequence comes from Rhinella marina, assembly GCA_900303285.1. Classification (NCBI taxonomy): domain Eukaryota; kingdom Metazoa; phylum Chordata; class Amphibia; order Anura; family Bufonidae; genus Rhinella; species Rhinella marina. The sequence goes on from ONZH01004282.1 coordinate 55,796, forward strand.
GACCTCACCACCGTACCCCAAAGCTCAGCTCACATCACATGTTGGCATCCTATTAAGACATACACTGGTCAACTGTGAGCCAGAACCTGCCTAATGTTGTTAACATCATCAATACATTTCTCACCCAAAGAGGAATGAATATTGCATCCTGGTGCTGTCATACAATATACACGCACCTGCCCATGTACATGATGTAAAAGAACATACAATCTATCAGACTAGACCATGTCTTCTATTGCTCCATGGTCCAGTACTGATGTTCATGTGCCCACTCTAAGTGCTTTCAGTGGGCACACCTACCACAGCCAGTTCTGCTGTGGGAACAGACTACACAGCCAGCCTTCACTTCATATGACAAATCAATGAGCCTTAAAGGCTATGTACACCTTTGGGAGAATTTTTTTTAATTACTGCACTGTAGTCATTTTGAGCTAAAATTCATTATTTTTAAAAAAAAATGATTGTCTAGTAGCCTACAGTCTGTTTACACTCTGTTCCATCAGGCGGCTCAGCTAATGGCTCCTTATCTCTGACCTTTATAAACATTATAGCTCACTTATCTTAAGGCCCTTTTACACGAGCCGATTATTGTTCAAATAATCGTTCAAACATTCGGATTTGCACGATTATTGTTGTGTATAAACACGGGTAACGATTTAACGACGAACGAGATTTCGTTCGCTTCTCGTTGATCGCATCTTTTGTCCTGCCAATAAATTAATCGTTCATCGTTCGAAAATCTTCCAGTTTAAACGAAAATCGTGTAGTCGTTGGCAGATGGTAATAGTAATGCTTATGGCAAGGAGCAAGGAACGATCGTAATAACGATTATAAAACGACCGAAAATACGAAGATTGTGAACGACTTCTCTTTCAGTGTAAACGGTATTTACATTGCATCGTTCGATCGTTCATCTACGATCGCTAATACCATTTATCTTTCCGTGTAAAAGGACCTTTACTAATAATCAGGGGTGCTCCTAGCCTTTCTGCTGCCTGAGGTGAAAACTCAAATGGCGCCCCAACCCCCAATGCCAATTTCTTAACCTAACCCCTTCCCTCAAGCCCTACGGTTAAAGGCATACTTGGAAAACATGACAAAGAGCTACAAAAAATTCATGGTATTAGCACCACATACTGTGCCTGCTGTGCTACCCAATACTATACTGCAGAAACAGATAATCCCCCTTCTGCTGCCCCCCTCTTGCCCCTACCTGGTGCTGGCCTCACCTCGCTTCATAGGTGGTGCACCCCTGGCTGATAATAATGTGGCTTAAATAAGTGTTTATGACCTCTTAGTAAATTAGAGATAAGGTGGTCATTTATCAAACTGGCTTAGTTGCCCATAGCAACCAGAATCCTTACATTTTCCAAAGGAGCTGTCCAAAATGAAAGCTGAAATCTGATTGGTTGCTATGAACAACTAAGCCAGTTCTACTTTAGACCAGTTTGATAAATGACCCCCAAGGTTTATTAGATAACTCTACCATTCACACAGCTAGACAGAACAGCTGAATATTTTAAATGAAGACCAATTGAAAAAAATGATTTTTAGCCCAAGATAAGTAAAATGCTATCATAAAAAATTGCTGCAGAAGGTGTACATAGCCTTTAACCCCTTCTCGACCTCCTCACCTAAAATTTACGTTGGCGGTTGGGTATTTAAAAATGGTGGCCACTTGCAAGTGCAGAGGGCACCATAGCCATCAGGTATTTAAGGTTTCCAACAGCAGGTACCAAGGAATGACATATGCGATTGATGATAACGGCAATCGCATACATTTAACCCCTAAAATGCTGTGGTGAAATGTGACCACGGCATCTGGGAGGTAAAAAACTGGGAGCGAGCTGTCCCGGCTGTGCACCGGCTCCCCCTACCGAGGATCGAAGAGCCGGAGTGTATGTGTGGCAGCCTCTGTACTCCTGAGGTGCCGCACACTAGTTCCTATGGAAAGCCTGCCTGTGGCTAATGCAAAGTGTAAAAATAGAAAAAAAAAAAAAGGTTTTAAAATATAAAACCGTCTAATCGCCCCCCTTTCCCCAAAATTAAAACAATAAAAAAAAAATAAATATCAAGGGCATCACCGCGTGTGAAAACCCCTGTACTATATAAATATAAAAATATTTATTTCATACAGCAAATGGTGAAAAAAAAAGTCAAAATGGCCGATTCACTGGAAAAATTGAATAAAAAAAAAAAGGTGATCAAAAAGTCACACACCTCAAAATGGTATCAATGAAAAGTACAAATCACCCTTGCAAAACATGAACCTCATACAGCTCCATACACATAAAAATTAAGTATTAAAATGCAAGAAAACTTACATACTGTGTGTAGGGTTGCATCAGGTATTGACATTTCTATACTCAATCAATACTTCTGTACCAGTATAGATTCAATACCAGGATTTGCTTCATTGCGATACTAGGCTGCACCATATTTTCTTCAGCTGCACAGGAACGGTTGGACCTCACATTATCCTTATCACATGTCACCTTGCGTACATGTGATAAGGATAGCGTACCTACGCTTTTTCCTATAGTGTGCAAGCACGACCACCAATGATGGATTGCAGGGTGGTCTGTAACCATGGAAACGAGCAGTGTATAATGTGATGGAAAAATGAATCCAGCCGGCAAAGGAAGCAATATGGATAATAACAATACATTAGTAAGTGGCTTGTATTAACTCTCTCTACATGATAAATGCAACTTACTGAAGTGAGACAACCCCTTTAATTTTATCTATCTTTTCGTGAGCTCATGAACATGGGGACTCATGGGCATGTGTTGGAGATGTCAGAACCTAGCAGTATAAAACTGCTACCTTTACATACAGTGCATTAAAGGGGTTGTCCAAGTTCTGAAAAAAGAAATATAGCACTGTAAATCTGATGGGTAGCAATATATAACTAAGTTCAGCAAGTTTTAGGCAAAAAAAAAAAAAATCAATATTTCCTAATTTCCCTGGTTCTCTTCTGGTCTTTGTTTACATGCAGTAATAACAATCTCTGCCCCTCCCCCCTTCTCTGCAAAGGCAGTGAATATAAGTGCTGTGAGTACATGTCTGCCTGCTGGAATACTCAGCAGTATGTTGTTTGTGTAGGACTACAAGTCCCAGCTGTACAATGACACTGCTGATACACACAGGAAATTCTCCCTACCTGTTCTTGTACAATACAATTCCTCTATAGCTCCTTGCCCAGCATTTGTCTCCTCTCACTGCTGCAGCTACTATTTGTTGTAAAGCCTTGAGCGCTCAGTGTGTTCTGGCTGAAGGGGTTAATGTTTTATCTGAAGGAATCCAGGGAGAGAGCAGATAGCAGGAGCCCGGCAAAGGAAGGGGGCATGGCCAGTGACCTCTCGTGTACAGACTGTTATCTGAACTCTGAGGCTTGGGCACTAAACATCACAGACCAGGGAGATAAGCTGACATCACAGGTCATGTGACCCTCAGTCAACTCTGAGAAACCAGCAGCTTTAGAAACACAAAGTATATGGGAAAGTTGTTATACCTGACAAGTTAGAAACATATAAAGAACAAAAAAATAACTCGGACAACCCCTTTAAGAGGAGTAGAGGAAGGTGCTTCCTCGTTAAGAACTTGCATTAAATATATATTAAAATCCCCAAGTTCCAGTAAATGATGTTTTTTAACAAATTGGATTTTTTTTTTTTTTAATAAAATACCTCTGTTTCATCTCCGTAATGTAGCTCATATGTAAGGTCATCCAAATAGTCTCCTACATTCTTTTTTCCATCAACATGTGGTACACTTGGGTAGTCAACATCAATGTAAATGAACTTTCCATCTTCAGATGTATTTATTGCAGGAGGTCCAATAATACCTAAAAACAAAAAACTATTACTTTCTAATAAATACTGCACAATAAAAATATGAAAAGTGAAGAAAACTGCAAATCTATGGGATAAAAGGATATTAATAATTTCCTATTTCCGCTGTTTTCTTGCCCTGCCAGTCCATGATCAGGACAAATCCTCAGATAATCACTAGCAAATGTGTATCCGACTTTGCCATCTTCTAAGTTTGCCAAAAATTTTATTAGAAATTTTCGGGTTATCAAGAAATGGGTTGAAAAAAATCTTGGTTTCCAGGATTTCTTTTATACTGGTGACCTATGCAGAGAATAGGTTATCAATATCTGACCGGTTGGGGGTCTGACACCTGGGACCCCCACTGATCAGCTGTTTTGAGAAGGCAGCGGCTCTCCTGTGAGTGCCGCAGCCTTTGCACAGTACAGTACATTGTATAGCGGCTGAGCTTGGTATTGCGCTCAGCCCCATTCACTTGAATGGGGCTGGGCTGCTCCTAGGCCACATGAACGATGAACATGTCGTCACTCAGCCTAGGAAAAGCAGAGAGACGGCTACAGCGCACACAAGCGCCGCTGCCTTATCAAAGCAGAGGACAGGTGGGGGTCCTGGGTTTCCCAACTATCAGATACCGATGACCTATCCAGAGGATAGGTCACCAGTATTAAAATCTCTGAAAACCCCTTTAAAAGGGAGTCGGTCACCTCATTTTCATCAATTTAACTAAGAGCACTGCCCCACAGAAGAGTGCATACACATCCCAGACATACCTGTGTGCACTGTGTGTCTGTATTACATGTTCAGAAAAAGCACTTTTATTCTGCAGGAAAACAGCTCTCAAGTGCCCAGCTCTGCTGCTGTAAGTGCCCAAAGCAAACCACACCGAAGAGGGGAGGGCTGCTTTAGCTGCTCATATCTTGGGATTCGTAGAAGATAGAAAAATGGTATATCAGAAGATATAGCTGTTAGAAATCGAGTCGGGAGAGAAAGCTGTTTTTAGTTTCCCTTTCAGCTGGGCACTTGGAAGCTGTTTTCCAGCAGAATAAAAGTGCTTTTCCTGGACATGTAATACAGACACAAAGTGCACACAGGTATGTCTAGGATGTGTCTGCAATCTTCTGTGGGGCACTGATGTTAGTTATATAGGTGAAAATGAGGTGACAGACTCCCTTTAAGAAGAGATATCATCTGCAAAAATTTTGTAGCAAAGGGTCTTCACACACTGCAGGTATTGTTGCAGTATTTTCTTACGCAAAAAAAAAAAAATCCAAAAACAAAATAATCCATCCATTCAGTTCAGCCAATTATCCTGCAGAGCTGATAGACAGAAAAACATAATCTTGAGATAGAAGCCAATTTCAGTCATCTTGTGAGAAATTATTGTCAAGAGCCTTCACAGACAGCAAATGTTTGATTATCAGTTGCGGAAAATTCTGCAACAAAATCTGCAGTGGTTGAAGGAAACTTAAGACAACCAATAGGTGATGTAAACTAGCATGACCCATGTAAGATGAATTTGGCCCATTATTAGACTGCCTGTGTAGACTATCTAATCTTAGACAGGATTAGTATACCTTCCCCACTGTGTTCTACGTTGGGGATCGTGTAGGCACACTGGCAGTGCCCAGACAAACACCTTTACACAATAATACCATATCAAGATGCCTCAATTATCTGATGCCTTGACATTCTACCTTCCCTCACGATCAACTCTACAGGATAATTGGCTGAACTGGATGGAAGTATGCTTTTTTTTGGCCACGTCTGCCCATAACAGAAGGATTAGAAATATATGGATGAAATGAAGCGAGAATTGCTGGTGAGTTAGTATCATGGGGCTGCTGCTTAGATTTTAGTTGATATAGCAAGTATATAGCTTGTGTCCAAAAGCAGATTTCCCCTTATACCCCTTATATAACCTCATAAACCAGTTCACCATATCACAAACATGACGTACCATCATTTATCAAGTAGAATTCAGTTTTTGCGTATCCACTCACTTCAGACCCTACAAAAGCGTTTACTCGGACACCATAATGGATATAAGGATCAGTAATCTTTTCGGAAAGATCACAGTAATTACGTGAAATGTTCACACAAGTCTCAACAATCGTCCACTTGTTGTTTCTGAAATATAAAGCAAATAGCGGTTATACTTTTAACCCCCACTTTTCACCTTAAAGGGGTTATCCGAGACTAAAAAATGCCCCCCCCATATGCCCGGGCCCCTAACACTGAATCTACTTACCCCAATCCCTGTGCAGCTCCTAGTCTCCGCACCGCCGCCGATTCTCCCCGTGCGCGGATGAAAACATCCGGTGTCGGGGGAAGCAGCCAATGGCAGGCGGTGACTAGCCTCCCTAGCATCACCTGCAATGCTAGGGAGGCTCGCCCCTGTCACCTCCTGCCATTGGCTGCTCCCCCCCTGGACGTTTTCAATAGTGCACGGTGAGAAGCAGCTGTAGCGGTATGGGGACTAGGAGCGGCGCAGGGAGCAGGGTAAGTAGATTCAGTGTGAGGGGCCCGGGCATTTTCTTTATTCTCGGATAACCCCTTTAAGGCCCAGGCGGATTTTTTGCAATTCTGACATGTGTCACTTTATGTGGTAATCATTTTGGAATGCCTTTACTTTTTGAAGCCATTCTGAGAGGGTTTTCTCATGACATATTGTACTTTATGACAGTGGTAAATTGGAGTAGATGTCTTTTACCTTTATTCATAAGAAAAATCCAAAATTTACTGAAAATTTTGAAAAATTAGCAATTTTAGAAATCTGAATTTCTCTACTTTTAAGATGGATAGTGACATCTCATAAAATAGGTATTACTTAACATTCACCATATGTCTACTTTATGTTGGCATTTTGTAAGTCACTTTGAGGGGGTTACATAATAGAAACCACCTATAAATGACCCAGTTTTAGGAACTACACCCCCTCAAATTATTCAAAATTGAGGGGTGTAGTTGAGCTGAAAGTTGTGTTTAACTTAGTTAACCCTTCAGGTGTTCCACAAAAATTAAAGGAAAATGGAGGTGAAATTTTAGAATGGCACTTTTTAGAGGAAAGGAAGTGCATCTTAAAAAGCAAAAAATACGGTAAATGTATTTTATTGGGATTTTATATTATATACCAACACAAGGTGGCAAGTATGTGTGAAGTGAAAAGAAAATGATACATGGTTTTCAAAATGTTTAATAAATAAAAATCTGGAAAGTTTGGCGTGCATTTGTATTCAGCCCCCTAGTCAATACTTCACTGCAATTACAGCTGCAAGTCTTTTGGGGTATGTCTCTGCCAGCTTTGCACATCTGGAGGCTGAGATTTTTGGCCATTCTTCTTTGCAAAATAGCTCAAGCTCAGTCAGTGAATCATCTGTGAACAGATTCTCAATGGGATTTAGGTCAGAACCTTGACTAGGCCATTCTGAGGCCCCATTCACACGACCGTATGTTCATTTCCGTATCTTATCCACATTTTTGCGGATAAGATGCGGAACCATACGGACATTCATTTTTCCATAGGAGAAAAAAAAATGCATTCTCCGCATCCGTATATTACGGAGGTTCTCCCGCAAAAAAAAAAAAGGAAACATGTCCTATACTTGGCCGCAAAACATGTCCGTAGCCCCATTAAAGTCAACGGGTCCGCAAAATTACGGAACACTACGGAAGACTTTCTGTATGTCGTCCGTTCCGTTTTTATACGGACACGGAATACATACGGTCGTGTGAATGGAGCCTAACACATGAATATGCTTTGATCTAAACCGTTCCATTGTAGCTCTGGCTGTATGTTTAGGGTCGTTGTTCTGCTGGAAGAGTAATCTTCGCCGTAGTCTTAAGTCTTTTTCAGCCTCTAATAGGTTTTCCTCCAGGATTGCCTTGTATTTAGCTCCATCCATCTTTCCATCAACTTTGACCACCTTCCCTGTCCCTGCTGAAGAACAGCACAATGCAGCCACCACGTTTCACAGTGGGAATGGTGTGTGCATTTTGATGTGCAGTATTATTTTCCCAAGTAGCATTTTGCATGTAGGCCAAATAGTTCAATTTTGGCCTCATCTGACTAGAGCACCTTCTTTTATGTGTTTTCTGTGTTCTCTACATCAGTGTTCCCCAACTCCAGTCCTCGGGGCCCACCTACCAGTCATGATTTGAGAGTATCCCACAGAATGAATATATGTGGTAAATCCTGATGCACTGACACTAATTATATCACCTGCTGAATACTAAGGAAATCCTGAAAACCTGACCATTAGGTGGGCCCTGAGGACTGGAGTTGAAGAACACTGCTCTACATGGCTTGTGGAAAACTGCAAATGGGACTTCTTATGGCTTGCTTTCAAAAATGGCTTTCTTCTTGCCACTCTTCCATAAAGGCCAGATTTGTGGAGTGCATGACTAATAGTTGCCCTGTGGACAGATTCTCCCATCTGAGCTGTGTATTTCTGCAGCTCCTCCAGAGTGACCATGGGCCTCTTGGCTGCTTCTATAATTAGTGCTCTCTTTGCCTGAGTTGTCAGTTTCATTGGACGACCATGTCTTGGTAAGTCTAGTCTGCAGTTGTGCCATACTCCTTTCATTTTCGGCTGATGGATTGAACAGTACTTGGTGAGACGTTCAGTGCTTGGGATATGTATTTATTTATTTATTTTTTATAACCTAACCCTGCTTTACACTTCTACACAGCTTTATCCCTGACCTGTCTGGTGTGTTCCTTGGTTTTCATGATGCTGTTTAATCAATAATGTTCACTTACAAACCTCTGAGGCCTTCACAACTGTATTTATACTGAGAATAAATTACACACCGGTGGACTCTATTTACTAATTAGGCGACTTCTGAAGGCAATTGGTCACACTGGATTTTATTTTGGGGTATCAGAGTACAGAGGGATGAATACAAATGCATACCACACTTTTCAGATTTTTTTTATTTTATTTTTGAAAACCATGTATCATTTTCTTTTCAATTCCCACATACTTGCTACTGTGTGTTGGTCTATCACAAAAAATTCTAATAAATTACACTTAAGTTTGTGGGTGTAACGTGACAAACTTTGGAAAAGTTTAAGAGGTATCAATACTTTTTCAAGGCACTGTAAGTTATTTTAAAATGGTCTGAAAGCCATATAGCTTGAAGCTATCCATACTTGAGACTTCTTTTGATAGATCCTGCCAGGTCTACAGTGATCCCTATATAGTTCCACCCTATAAAATACCGTGTTTCCCCGATAGTAAGACACCCCCGATTGTAAGACGTATCGGGGTTTTCAGGGGGGTCGGCTAATATAAGCCGTACCCCGAAAGTAAGACATATGTCTTACTTTCGGGGAAACTAGCCACTTAAAAAAAAAATCATACTTACCTGTTCTGGCCGCCGCTGTCCTCGCTGGTTCCGCGCTCCATCATCTTCCCTGGCGCGCACTATGACCTGACGCTATGACCTGACGCAGCGTCAGGTCATAGTGAGCGCCGGCAGGCAAGAGAGTGGAGCGGGGAACCTGAGGACAGCGGCGGCCAGAACAGGTAAGTATGATTTTTTTAAAGTGGCTGGGTGGGCTGATCTGAGGTCTGAGGGGGGCACAAGACACTGACCTGAGGGGGGCACAAGACACTGACCTGAGGGGGGGCACAACTCGCTGACCTGAGGTCTGATGGTGGCACAAGAGGCTGGTCTGATGGTGGCACAAGAGGCTGGTCTGATGGTGGCACAGGAGGCTGGTCTGATGGGGGCACAGGAGGCTGGTCTGATGGGGGCACAAGAGGCTGGTCTGATGGGGGCACAAGAGGCTGGTCTGATGGGGGCACAAGAGGCTGGTCTGATGGGGGCACAAGAGGCTGGTCTGATGGGGGCACAAGAGGCTGGTCTGATGGGGGCACAAGAGGCTGGTCTGATGGGGGCACAAGAGGCTGGTCTGATGGGGTCACAAGACGCTGACCTGATGGGGGCACAAGACGCTTACCTGAGGTCTGATGGGGGCAGAAGACGCTATTTTTTCCAATATAAGACATACCCCGAAAGTAAGACATAGTGGGGCTTTTGGGGATAAAAAGAAAGTAAGACACTGTCTTACTTTCGGGGAAACACGGTAGGTAGTGGGTATTTTATCGCTGTCTGAGATGAGCACTGCAGAGGTGTGTGGAGGAGGCTTCTCTGTGCTTCTACAATAGAGATGACGTTTTGATAACAAACGTTATGGTATAAGCAAGGGAAAGTTTCATTCTGCTTTAAAACTTTATAATCTCAATCTGTGAATGATTGGAACAAGGTGCTGGAAGCATTCCTCAGAGATTTTGGTCCATATTGACATGATGGCATCACACAGTTGCCGCAGATTTGTCGGCTGCACATCCATGATGCGAATCTCCCGTTCCACCACATCCCAAAGATGCTCTATTGGATTGAGATCTGGTGACTGTGGAGGCCATTTGAGTACAGTGAACTCATTGTCATGTTCAAGAAACCAGTCTGAGATGATTCCAGCTTTATGACATGGCGCATTATCCTGCTGAAAGTAGCCATCAGATGTTGGGTACATTGTGGTCATAAAGGGATGGACATGGTCAGCAAAAATACTCAGGTAGGCTGTGGCGTTGCAACGATGCTCAATTGGTACCAAGGGGCCCAAAGAGTGCCAAGAAAATATTCCCCACACCATGACACCACCACCACCAGCTTGAACCGTTGATACAAGGCAGGATGGATCCATGCTTTCATGTTGTTGACGCCAAATTCTGACCCTACCATCCGAATGTCGCAGCAGAAATCGAGACTCATCAGACCAGGCAACGTTTTTCCAATCTTCTACTGTCCAATTTCGATGAGCTTGTGCAAATTGTAGCCTCAGTTTCCTGTTCTTAGCTGAAAGGAGTGGCACCCGGTGTGGTCTTCTGCTGCTGTAGCCCATCTGCCTCAAAGTTTGACGTACTGTGCGTTCAGAGATGCTCTTCTGCCTACCTTGGTTGTAACGGGTGGCAATTTGAGTCACTGTTGCCTTTCTATCAGCTCGAACCAGTCTGCCCATTCTCCTCTGACCTCTGGCATCAACAAGGCATTTCCGCCCACAGAACTGCTGCTCACTGGATGTTTTTTCTTTTTCGGACCATTCTCTGTAAACCCTAGAGATGGTTGTGCGTGAAAATCCCAGTAGATCAGCAGTTTCTGAAATACTCAGACCAGCCCTTCTGGCACCAACAACCATGCCACGTTCAAAGGCACTCAAATCACCTTTCTTCCCCATACTGATGCTCGGTTTGAACTGCAGGAGATTGTCTTGACCATGTCTACATGCCTAAATGCACTGAGTTGCCGCCATGTGATTGGCTGATTAGAAATTAAGTGTTAACGAGCAGTTGGACAGGTGTACCTAATAAAGTGGCCGGTGAATGTATGTGAATAGACAAGCCATCAAAGTTATGCAGAACAGAAAAAATGTCCTGTCGACAGGACTTTGTTTTCCGTCTTGCATAATGGAAACCAGACGGATCCATTATGCTTGCCCATAGACTTCCATTATGACGGATCAAAACGGAATGCCTTTTAAAGGCTTCCGTTTTGACTTCCGTCTTATGGATTCCATTATTTTCCGTTATAACGGAAAGCAATAACGGAATCCATAACTGTGATGTGAACAAGCCCTTAACCACTGAATACCATTTTATTATTAGTGTTAAAGGGGTTGTCCTGTTACTACAAGTTGAACTTATGTAATAGACTTTTACATAAGCAAAAACTAACTACTATAATGCAATTATCACTTATTTTGCATTCAGAAGTAATAAAAGTAACGTTCTTCCTCTGCTAGCCATTCCGTTTACTCCACGATTACCACGGCTGCAACCTACAGTTCTCTGCACTTGTTGCTGTTAGTGGCAGCCAGTGACAAGCTAATTCTAGCACTCACATTCATGTACTGATATTCAAAAGGCCGCCTCTTGATGGGATTCAGTGTAAGATTGCCTGTGATTTGGTGACCAGGGACTTCCTGTCTCATGGCTGATCTCATTCGGCAACAGTAAGGCAACAGTTCTTCAGTGCACTTTTATATTTAGCACTACCCGTCTTGTACCTCACTGTGCACATATCCATGTTCAGTGTGTTCATGGCATGCCACTCCCCGACCCTAGTTCCAGGCAATCCTCATTTCAAGAAACCTCTAAACTAGCTCTAAGGCCGGCCGCCCGTGTGATCTGGCCTGTGTGCAGGCCAATGTTCCCGACGCAGCATCACTCCTGTGATCTGGAGCACATGGAATCAGTTTACCAAGATGTTGTGCGCTCTGGTTCAAAATTCACAGTAGTAATTCCGTGCTGGGAACATTGGCCTGCACATGGGGATCATACGCTCATGTGAAGCCAGCCTAAGACCTAGTTTAAAGGGAACCTGTCAGCTCTGAAACACCCCCTGAACTAGAGTAAGCATTGTATAGTGTAAGTGATGCTGAATGCGAATATGTAAGTTTTATCTTTATACTCACTTCCATTCCGATGCTGTGCTCCCACAAACCAGCAGTAAAATACATTGACAGGACTCTTCTTTGAGTCCCCTCAATTATGTGAGCGAGCACCGGAGTCCACTGAGTGCATTTTACTGCTGGTTTGTCAGAGCACAGAGTCAGAATGGAAGTGAGTATGAAGATAAAGATTACCTAATCGGACTCGATGTCACTTACACTATACACCGCTTACTTTAGTTTGGATGGTGTTTCAGAGCTGACAGGTTCCTTTTAAAGGTTTCTTGAAATGGCAATTATCTGAAACTGCAAGTGCCGTTTTCACTGAGGGAGGGAAAGTTCCATTGGAGGGTGGAGCATGATATGCCATGCCGCATTACTAATTCTATAAACAGGACCAGCTTTCCATTGAGGACAGGAAAAAAAGGGCTCCGACTATGCACACATACCATCATAACATAAATCAGGATGCCGACGAATACAAAATGGGGGGCATGACAGGGCTGTAGTGTCAGGCAGCCAATCAGTAAAGAGCAACTCTTGTGAACACGCACTACCTCACAGGAGTTTACGCTAGGGATCATGGGTAGTGTAGTCATTGAGGTTCTTTTCGGCACATGTGAGGGAAGATAAGGCGCCATGACAGTCTCAGTGAGTTGTAGGCTCAAACGGGAGATAAACAGATGGATTGCAAGGTAAATGAACACAGTTTATATGTATATATATGTTCACGTATGGGTTCTTCTTGTGTCACACATTACTTTGCACAACCGGAATACCCCTTAAGTTCTGTTTAATTATTTATTAATTTTTTTAAATTGGAGGTAGATGTCAACCAGACGTGTACCTCAGATATATGCCACTGTAAAAGCTAGCATATATCGTCAGCTATTGAAAAAAAAACCCCAAATCTAACTATTGCACGGTATATTTAACACTTTATTCCCAAACACTGGGTGATTGATAGCTCATGGATAGCTTTTGTGGCACAACCACCAAATATAAAATAAAAAGTAAATGTGAATAGACTTTTATTCTAGAGTTTTATACAGAAATAATATGTAATAAAGGGAATATGTCACCTCCCCCAAGCCCTACTAAGAATCATATTGCTGCCCCTAACTCTAGATTGCTAATTTGTATGATACTCCCTTTGTTCTCCCACAAAGTGCAGCTAGAATACATTTAGCCGCATTTTGCTCCAACTAACTTTTTACCAAGACCTGCATATGAAACCCAAGTCTTTAGTAAAATGTCTTTCTTTTATACATGTCTTCTTTTAATGATCCGTTCCTGGCTGTGGCTTCAAAAACCTGAACATAGAAACCCAGACTTCTAGAAAAAATTCTTCTTATCCATCCGTCAGGGAGGAGAGCTTTCAATCTCGTACTATGAAGGACTTTGGACTATCGTACATTACATCTGCCCTGTGTGTGATCAGTCTATCATCATACGATGTTTACCCAAAAGAAGCCAAATGTGAGCAACTCCTCTCACTTTTATGTATAATAATTATGACAAAAACCGCAACAACAACAATCTATTAAAACATCCCTTACTTGTAATACCTGTACTCTACTTGAAAATAAGGAATGACTGAAGATATGTTGTATTCCCAGTATAGCGTAGTATTAAAGTTATATGATTTCTTCATCAAGTTAAAAGGTTTTTGAACTGGAAAAAGAAAAAAAAAAAAAAAAAGAAAAAGAATATTAGTTTCACGTTAACAAGTATACAGAGTACATAATAGACATCAACAATCTATCAGACATCTACCGTATTAAAAGAAAAAGACTGTTACACAGCCAAACCAGTTCCAAAGTTGAGGGCCAGGCACTCGCTTACAATAAAATCTGGTCATGAGTGGCAAGAAGAAAGCTATTTTTTTTTTTTATGAATTCTGTTTTTATTGAAATAAAGACATACACAATCAAACGGATTAACAAGTCCGAAGTTATACATATAATACAGAGGTACATATGAGGAGTATATAGACATCACAATTCTCCAATTACAGAAAATATCAGACTAAGGCTTGGGTTAATCTACCCTACAAAACACGATGAAGGAGACAGAGTTTGATGCTAAGGGGAAGAGAATCACCCCCCTGAACAAAAAACAAACAAAATAAAAGGATATATGGTCCCACATAGTTCCCTCTTAATATATTTTGATGAGGAGATTTCTCGGACACATAATCATAACTGGGTACTCAGTGTACCTGAGATAACACAAAACAAAAGCAGGAACATAAACAATAACATAGGACCACCTGGCGAATACTTTCAGTTCAAATATTAAAGGTGATAGCTGTAGCATAAGCTATGTAAATGTGTAAAATGATTCCTGAGACCGTCAATGACATATATAAAATGTCTTATGCTTAAGTTTAGGAAGCACCTTGTTTCTCTAATTAAGAGCTTTGGGGCACAGGTGACAGAATTGCGTTAGTGGAGTCGGCCACATAATTCAGCCACGGTTGCCACGTCTTTAAGAAGGCCTTTCTATTTTTATTTTCCCATCCGGCCAGCTCCTCCATACGGCACAAGTGTTGTACCTTTTCATGCCATAGCGTTAGAGTAGGGGGTTCTTCACACCTCCATTTCAAAGGAATGAGCAGTTTAGCTGCCATAAGTAAGTGAGTGGCTAAGTCTCCCCTCTTAGGTCTAAAAGACTGATCAGGCTTCCATAACAAAACAAGGGAGGCAGATAATTTAAGCTGAAGCGAACACACCTTATTAATGCTTGCCTCAACCTCCTCCCAAAAACGCTTTAAGAGGGGGCAGTACCACCAAATGTGAGACATGGAACCAGTACCTTCTTTTCATCTCCAACAGGCGTCAGAAGACAAGAGGCCCACTCTATAAAGGAACTCTGGCGTACGGTACCATCTGGATAATGTTTTAAAAGAGTTCTCTTGGATTTTCACACACCTAGAGAAGCCATGTGAGTTAGATAGGATAAACCTCCTATCCTCCTTGCTCAATGTGATGCCTAATTCTTTTTCCCACTCTCTCAAATATATCGGACAGGCAGTCTCAGTATTAGATGTCATCAAAGAGTATATCCTGGACAGACATTTAGGTGGCATAGTAGGTAGAACAGTAAAGCTTTCCAACCATGTAATGTCTGGCAGGGGAAGCTTATCTGAATGTTTAAACTTGGTGCAGGTAGTTTCAAAGTCATGTCTTTGAATAATGTCGAAGTCTAGGGGGAGTTTGCCTGTTATATGATGATAAAAGTCTGAGGTGACATTAGATTTGGCAAGATCTTTAATTGTAAAAGCTGAAACCGAGCGCCAAATTGCAGAGACTGTGGAAGGGGTGTCCCTCATTAATTGCGGTAAAAGATTTAGTGGTGTGATTGGTGATAACTTCCTGTCCAACACATTCAGAGCAGTAGATCTGTAGCAAGAGGCCAAAGTGCCACTAGTGAGGTCACTGACAGGCTTATGTTTATTAAAAAGAGTGGGTTTGGCCCAGAGGAGAAACTCCTTATCACATCCTAATAATGCCTTTTCCATGTCTACATGCATAGGTCTATGTCTGGTATTAGTTAACGCTACCCATCTCTCCAAGTGAATAGCTTGGATGTATTGAGGCAGGTTAGGGAGGGAAATGCCACCTTGTCTTCTAGTCTTAATGAGGAGTGAGTAAGGGAGCCTAGATTTCTTGTTTGCCCACAGAAATTTGGTAAAGGTCAGTTTCAGCTTATTTAAAAACATTCCTGGCAGAGAAATGGGGAGCGAGCGTAAGATATATAGTAATTGGGGGAGAACATAGGTGGTTAAAAGGTTCTTCCTTCCCAACCAAGAAAGCATGGGAACTACGATGGATGAAAGATGTGCCTGGATTTTACTAAGTAAAGGCACGTAGTTCAGCTGATATAATTGTTTAGGATTATGTGGGATCATGACCCCAAGATACTTGATGGCTAACGGGGGCCACTTGAATGGGGAAAGAGCCTTGATACGTCTTTGTGTTGACTCAGAGAGGGAAATCCCTAATGCTTCAGATTTTTCAAAATTAATCTTGAAATTGGAGACCTCTCCAAACTGCCCAAAAATGTCCATCACTAGTGGCATTGCCTCAAGTGGGTTTGAAATCATAAGCAAGAGATCATCCGTAAAAGCGGCTAGTTTGTGGGAGTGCATCCCTAAGGAGACACCTTTAATTCCCTCAGTTTGTCTAAATTTCAGAAGGAGAGTCTCCAGTGTCAAAATAAAAAGCGTAGGAGAGAGGGGGAATCCCTGACTAGTCCCATTTTTGATGAAAAAGGGTTCCGACATGGTTCCATTGACCAGTACCTGTGCAGATGGGGACTCATATAAAGAGAATATGGCCATGATGAATTGGGAAGGAAAACCAAAATGTTCCAAAGTTTTGCGCATTTATTGCCAGCCCACTCTGTCGAATGCCTTTTCGGCGTCTGTTCCCAGGAGTACTAAAGGGATCTTATTTCGTCTCGCGTGATAAATAGCGTGAAGGACCCTGCTAGCATTATGTCTGCCCTCCCTGCCCGGGACGAAGCCCACTTGTTCCTCCCCCACCAGGCCCGGCAGCAATGAAGCCATACGTGAACTCGGCAATTTCGCCCACCACTTCAGGTCTGTATTTAAAAGCGAAATGGGTCTTTAGCTTCCACATTGTTCTGGATCTTTGCCATCTTTATGTAGAATAGGGATGTTTGCTGCCAGGGCCTGTTGAGGAAGGGAGGCGCCCCCCAACAGCTAGTTACAGACACTGACAAAGTGAGGGGACAATAGGTCGCTGTATTTTTTGTAATAGGAAATAGAGTAACCATCCGGTCCAGGGCTCTTCCCAGAAGGAATGGAGTTTAGAATCTTATTAACCTCCTCAATAGTGAATGGCTGCAACAGAGAGGATCTGCTTGCTGCAAACAGGGCAGGAATCTGGATCGAATTCAGGAAAGAGTCAATTCGAGATTCAAGTTCAGCTGGACCCATTTCTGGGGCATTGCTCTTGGCACCTAAGTCATACAGAGAGGTATAAAACTTATGAAACTCTTTTGCTATAGAGGGAGTAGTTGTCAATCTCTGACCTGCCGAATTTTTAATTGCCTGTATAAAGGTTTTAACCCTTTGGGCTCGAAGCATATTCGACATGATCTTAGACCCCTTATCTCCATGAGAGTAATATTTAAATCGCAGGCTTTGCAAGGTTTTGGCAGATTTGATATTGAGAATATCTTTCAACTGTGAACGTAAGGTTCTTAAGATCGTAAGTGACTCCTCTGAGTGTGATTTTTTATGGATTTTCTCCTGGGCAGAGATCTATAAAAGCAAAGAGTCAATTTGTTGATTCCTCTGGCGCTTAACTCTAGTGCCAAGCGCAATAAGTTCCCCCCTGATGACAACCTTATGTGCTTCCCATACCACAGGGGGTGAAATATTGGGTGTGAGATTAGTATGAAAGTAATCTTCAATCTTTTGTGCAATGTATTTCCGATTATTATCATCTTTGATTAATGTATCATTTAAACGCCATGACCAATTTTTAGTAGGAAGACTCACCAGAAATTGCATTAGTACAGGAGCATGGTCTGATATCGTGGTGGGACCTATGTGTACCTTAAGGACGGAGGAGAGCGCTGAGTTAGATAATAATATGTAGTCCAGACGCTGGTATGTGCCATGGACATGCGAGAAAAAAGTAAAATCTCTGCCATCTGGATTAAAAAGGCGCCAGACATCTGAGATTTGTAAGTCGGCTAACGCCACCTGTACCTTACGGAGAAGCGTCTTCCCTATCAAAGGTGAAGAGGAGGTGGAATCCAAGGCGTGATCCAAAGTTAGGTTGAGATCTCCTCCCAAGAGAATGACACCTTCTGCAAAGGATTTCAGCTTGTCCAAAGTCTGGGTGAGCCACTGGACCTGATGAACATTAGGAGCATACAGATTAACAATAGTCATCATGGTATTCAGCACCTTGCCTTTGAGGAAAAGAAAGCGACCATCTACATCAGAAATTTGGGCAGAAAGAGTAAAAGGAAAATTTTTGCTCATACCAATGGAAACTCCTCTAGCGGCCGAGGAGTATGTTGAATGGAACCATGTCGGAAATAGCTTACTATGCATTCTAGGGGTACGATTATGCCTAAAATGTGTTTCCTGCAACAAGATCAGGTCCGCAAGAAGAAAGCTATTTTTGAAAGCAAGCCATAAGAAGTCCCATTTGCAGTTTTCCACAAGCATTCCCTGAAATGGTGCACACTACTGAACACACACCAGGATATTCCTGCCATAGTTCACTGCTTTTTATTGAGAAAACCAGTGGAAAAGGTTTGCAGCTTAGGTGCACACTGAGATACGTGGTTAGCGACAGGAAGAGTTGAAGCATTTTATACAATTAAGTAAAAAACAAAAACACCACCACACAACAACCCCCCCACCCCACCCCCAAAAAAAGAGGGTGTCAAGTGGACGGTACCTAGCACTCAGTATCAAAGGCCGAGGTGACGTTCCACATTGAGTGCTGCCTACCTAACTAGTTTATTTATTTGTTGGGAATTTTAATACAATTTTGTAAAAGAAAATTTAAAAAAATCCAATCTTCCTGCCACTAGGAGTGGCTAAGCAAGTCTGAGAGTCACTGCTATCGGGTGCTGGAACTAGTGGCATTGCTAGTGGATGAATGGGAGAGGCTACAAAAAAAAAAAAAAAAAAAAAATCCACCGAAGTCATGGAAGATGTGGCTGCAAAGGAAAGCAGCCTGCTGGAGTATCAAAGAAGATGTGACAGGTCGGCCAGTGCCGAAGCCCCAGGGAATATTGGCTGGATGTACGCTGTACTTTAATCAGCACATGTGAGGTTATCTTGTTACCAGGGATATATGAGGATCATACAGGTTTTCTCTACTCAGCACATTTACAAGTGGCATACAAAGTAAGTGTCAGCAGTGCTTCCAGGGGTGATCCCAGTCAGCGAGCGCTCATTAGGCATCACAAGCTGCATTACCAATGACTTCAGCTGACCTCAAGATGCGCCAAGATTAGTATGTCGCCATGGCTCTGAGGTAAACCACGCCGCTTAAACAAAATCTCAGAACTTTGTCACACTAACCATAACGACTCTTCCTAGCAAGGTGTTAATTGTGGTCATCACAGTGTAGAGTGACTGAAGAAATGCGAATTAGAAGAAAGTGAAACAATAGGTGGTAATCGTCATTATTGTGGGTTTTGGTGTGAAGTCATTGTGGTTTCACAAAAGCTAGAAATGAACAGCAAAAATAAACAGAATAAAGACGTGTCTACAGCGGTTGTGGGTCTGTGGGAACCTCTGCTCAGGCCTCCTCCACACGTTTTTTTTTTGTGCACCAATAACAGGAAACATCACAGGAAGCTGCAACCGTTGGTGCAGTTTTTAGTAAAAATCAAGGACTTTTCTCCTTGACTAAATTAAAAAAAAAAAAACGAAAAAAAAAAAAACTGCCTCCCACCCTCATAGATCTTTTGTTAGAGGATACTCCAAAGGTTCTCAATGGGGTTGAGGTCACCATTTGACACTTTTCGGCAGTAGAGATCCTTTTTCCTTCCCATATTGCTTGAAACCTGTGGCCTGCTTAAAAAGTAACTAAACTTTTCAATTTTTTTTTTTTTAAATGTCCCAAATGCCCTTAAAGTAAAAATGCCCTTAAAATTTTATTCTCTGACCTGTTAGAAAGGTGCATGATATGATCTGTAGTGATTGTCATTTTCTTATCAGAGGCTGAAATTGAGAGTTTCCACTCTCTTCTTAGTGTAGCTGGGTCATGTGACCAACTCCCTGACCTCCAACTGACCCAGGACAGAAAGCCAGTAACTGCTCTATTAATTCCTATGAGACTGAAAGTGAGGCTCCCATAGGAATGCATAGAAAATTAGACTTCCTCTCCACACATAAGGTGCTGTGTGAGTTGGTGGGTCTAATTCCTAGTCACATGACACAGATAAGAAACTTCTGGATGATATAACATTATACATTGTATAAAATTCAGCTACTGGTAAGAAAATGACATTGACTACAGATTATATCATGTACATTTCTAGAAGGACATGGAATAAATTTTTTTGTGGGAGTTCTTCTTTAAATAATTTTTCTAATATACTTTATTTATTGAATTTTAATTTTTACTAAAGATATTCCCCCTAAAGCCCTGATTTCCTGCACGCTATTCTCCACTCCACTGACTTCTCAGCAGTGTACGGAGTCTACACTTTATGAATGGGGCTGCAGCACAGGGAGTATGGGCAGGAGCACACATTGCTGCTCCTGCATGTGCCCCCAGAGGTTTACCAAATGCTGGCATAGCACATGGTTACCCTGTACCCATGTGCTATGCCAGGATTAGCTGAGCGTAGCGGGCTCCTGTCAGTGCCTGCTTTGCTAAGCCAAGAGCTGACATGCAGGACTTTTAGCATAGCAAAGAAGGACGAAGGATTGCTGAAACGCGCGTAAGGGCTGGCGCCATCCTGGAGGAGACACAGTATGTGTAATTAACTTTGGCATTCAGTATTGTTCTTGTTTCCAGTGATGTCACCATTTTGCCTGCACTGTTTTTAATTATTTATAAGAAGCTGTTAATAAAGTGAACAATCAAGTATTTGCGGTCTGGGAATTATTTATAGGCATTTGTCCTTCTTAAAGGGGTTCTCCGGCAATTAAGAAAATGAAAATACTTAAATATTACTTCATTATAATAAATATATTCCCAAATACCTTTCATTAGTTATAATGGCTTGTTTTGACTGGGGAGCAATCATTAGGAGAAACAAAATGGCCGCCGTCCTATTAGTACACACAGAACCTGTCCTAATCACACAACTGGGACAAGTTACTTCACAACACTGAGGTAAAGAGCTGCCTCATCCTCCTCTCTGCTTGTCAGGGATTATGATCCTGAATACAGCTGATGAATCTCTGTAGGAATTGAGCTCATGAGGACACACAGGGCTCCAGATGGCGACCAAAATGGTCGCAAATGCGACTTAGATTTGACAAATGGCGACAAGACTTTTTAGTCTTGTCGCCATATGCGCCTGGACCCGATCGGCACCTACTGATACTAGGCTGCGCTACTGCACAGCCTAGTATCAGAGAACATGGAGCAGACAAAATAAAAAAAAAAAAAATCTCTAACCTGTCCTGCGCTCCTCTTCTTCTATGTGCCTGCGCTGCACTGTCCTGACCGCGTACAGCGTCAGGACATAGTGTGCGCACTCTGACCTGACGCTGCACGCAGTCAGGTGACAGTGCAGCGCCGGACACCGGAGCGGAGGCGCGGCGCAGGACAGATAAGTGATTTTTTATTTATTCTGATGGTGGCAGTGTGGGCTGATCCGAGGTCTGAAGGGGGCACAAGTGGGCTGATCCGAGGTCTGAAGGGGGCACAAGTGGGCTGATCCGAGGTCTGAAGGGGGCACGCTGGGCCTGAAGGGGGCACAAGTGGGCTGGCCTGAAGGGGGCACAAGTGGGCTGATCCGAGGTTGGGGCCACGCTGGGGCCTGATCCGAGGTCTGATGGGGCCACGCTGGGCTGATCCGAGGTCTGATGGGGCCACGCTGGGCTGATCCGAGGTCTGATGGGGCCAATAATTATTAAATAAAAAGTAAAAAAACAAACAAAACCCACCAATATATTAATATATATACGACCGTGTGAACGTGCCCGCATCTATTCCGCAATTTCGCAGAATAGATACGGCTGCATTCAATTCAATGGGCGGCTTGTGAACTTGCCTAGCCGCGGCTCCGCAAGAAATGATAGAACATGTCCTATTTTTGTCCGCAACAGAAGACAAGAACAGGCATTTTGATCAGGACGCCCGGCAGTGTTCGGCAAATTGCGGAACACAGGCCGGGCGGCATCCGTGGTATTGCAGATCCGTATTTTTGCGGATCCACTATACTACGGCCGTCTGAATGGCCCATTAATCACCCCATTTCTCAATTTTACATATAAAATATATTAATAAATGTCCAAAAAGTCCAAACTATTAAAATATAAAAAAAATCTCCTATACAGTGAACAAGTAAAAGAAAAATAAATAAATAAAACCTCACAATTCACTATGTTTTAGTCATCTTGTCCCCCCAAAAAATAGGATACGACAATTCTATTAAGGGACGGACGTTCCGTCTTCTCCGCCAAGTCTTTTTTTTTTTTTATTATAATTTTATGTATTTAAATTTGGCGCCTAAAAATTTTATTTGGCTCCTAAATTTTTCAGGTTAGGAGCCAATGGCTCCTTGTTTTTTTTTTTTTTTTTAGTCTGGAGCACTGACACATGAGGAGGTGGAGATGTGGATAATGAGCAGCAGCACTTGTATGCAGTCTCCACTACCACAGTCTGTCCTGTCCATCTTCTCTGTACTTCATGTCTCTTCATGAACTAAATTCCCCAGAGATCCAGCTAAAGTTCTTATCTGTATTCAGGATCAGAACCCCTGACAAGTAGAACAAAGAGGAGGATGGGCAAAAAAAACAAAAAAACAAGCCATTATAACTAATGAAAGGTATTTGGGAATTTATTTAGAATAAAGTAATATTTACGTATTTTCATTTTCTTAATCCCCAGAGAACCCCTTTCAGTAGTTTTCCTTTAATTGGATTCATCTGGCAAAACTTATTATCACACTTGTTTGAGACTGATTTCAGTCATCCAAAGAGTCCTGAGACATGAGTTTAATTGAAAAACAAAAAAAATTACATCGATACGACACTTAAATCCAATGTGCATAATAATCTGGAACACTGTACAGGCTGTATCATTCACCAATAGTCAATTTTGTGCCCCGTGTTATCTGCCTCCAGCTGTACAATAGAGTGGTTACCCTTCCATAAAAGGGCTGATTTGCTGCCCAAAAAAAACCAAATCAACAAAAACCAGACAGCTTCCATGTCCAGTCTGTTTTTAATCACTCCCACCTAGAGCTGGGCGATATGGCCAAAAAAAAAAATCTCGATTTTTTTTTTTAATTTTGGACGATTCACGATTTAAATCTCGATTTTCTTATGTTAGTAAAAATCTAAAAAAAAATAATAAAAAAAGCCTACTATACCCCCATCAGACCTCAGATCAGCCCACTGTGCCCCCATCAGACCTCAGATCAGCCCACTGTGCCCCCATCAGACCCCACATCAGCCCATTGTGCCCCATCAGACCCCACATCAGCCCAGTGTGCCCCATCAGACCCCACATCAGCCCAGTGTGGCCCCATCAGACCCCACATCAGCCCAGTGTGCCCCATCAGACCCCACATCAGCCCAGTGTGCCCCCATCAGACCCCACATCAGCCCAGTGTGCCCCCATTCAGACCCCACATCAGCCCAGTGTGCCCCCATCAGACCCCACATCAGCCCAGTGTGCCCCCATCAGACCCCACATCAGCCCAGTGTGCCCCCATCAGACCCCACATCAGCCCACTGTGCCCCCATCAGACCTCAGATTAGCCCAAAGTGCCCCCTTCAGACCTCAGAGCAGACCAAAGTGCCCCCTCCAGACCTCAGAGCAGCCCAAAGTGCCCCCTCCAGACCTCAGAGCAGCCCAAAGTGCCCCCTCCAGACCTCAGAGCAGCCCAAAGTGCCCCCTCCAGACCTCAGAGCAGCCCAAAGTGCCCCCTCCAGACCTCAGAGCAGCCCAAAGTGCCCCCTCCAGACCTCAGAGCAGCCACCATCATAATAATAATAAAAAAATCTCTCACCTGTCCTGCGCTGCGGCTCCGCTCCACGTCCGGCGCCTCTCTTCTTCTCCCGGCGCTGCACTGTCACCTGACTGCGTGCAGCGTCAGGCCAGAGTTTGCGCACTACTTCCTGACGCCGTACGCGGTCAGGACAGTGCAGCGCAGCGCCGGACACCGGAGCGGAGCCGCGGCGCAGGACAGGTGAGAGATTTTTTTTATTTTATATGTCGGGCGCCATTTTAGGAAAATCGAATTCACGATTTTCCTAAAAAATAAAATTGTGAGGCTTGCAATGGGCGAATTAATCGAATTAATTTTATTAATCGCCCAGCCCTACTCCCACCAATAAAAACAGAGAAATATGGTTGATTGAATATGTTCTAAACCTGTGATGATCTATATAATACAGTATACGGTGCATCTCTGGCCGTTTCCAGAAATAGGTGTCCCAACACATGCTCTGCACTTAACTTGTGGCTGGTGAAACAACCGCGGTAACCAGCCTGGTCGAGGCTGCCGCACACTGCATCCGGCTCCCCTCCCACGCTTCCGGGTTTTTGCTAGTCCACAGGCCATGGTCACGTTTGACCATAGCATCTGAAGGGTTAAGTCTGCAATCGGCATTACCGGCAATCGAGGACATTAGACCCAGGTGTCTGCTGTTTAAAACAGTAGGCGCCCTGTGGCTACGGCACCTGCTGCACTCGCGAGCAGGTTAAGAACGTTCTGATATATAAATCTGCCACAAAGTGTTGGAAATGTGCCACATAAGAGCGTGAACTGCGCAAATTAGTTCTGTTACCATTCTGGCCAAGTTATATTTGCCTCTAGTAAAGTCGTATAACTGCAATCGTACAAAAAGCCTACTTAGGGCTCATGCAGACGACTGTAATGGCTCAGTGCCCGTGCTGTGGACTGCAAATAGCGGTCCACAATTCGCAGGCAGTGGCTCTGTGCACTCATCCACAACATATGGCCAAAGACAGAATATGTAGTGCTTCCGATCTGTGCCACCGCTTCGCAAAAATATCTTCGGTTGTATCTTGCGTCTTGTGGACCCATTTAAGCCAATGGCCGGTGTGCGTTTTCTGCGGATCCGCAATTTGCGGACTGTAAAACACACACTGAAGTGTGAATGAAGCCTAACTAGGACATTGTGTGACAATAAGGGAACTTCCTGATCTGGATGGTTTTCACATACGTCAGCTCTGGGACAGTTACCAAGCTTTCACAGTGTATGTATGATTAACCTTCCTCTACTAGCAACTCATCTTCCCATCCCTCATGCTTTTTCAACACCAGGCTTTCGAACCCTTCATACATAGTGTACATAGGACTTTCTGTTCCTCCATGCCTGGCTCCACCATGTGCTGTACTGTACGAGGGACGTATTTTCCCCTAAAAGCTAGAGTCCAGAGAAGTATAGCTCCTTAATCTGAAAGGAGACATGCTGTGATCTTCTGTGCTGAATTTGCTCAGAAAAATCATGGTAGGTCTTCATATGCAAGCAGAGGTATAAAGCGGTAGAGTAAAGGCAAAAAATGTCCTACTACTAAACGAAATAAGAGGCATTACATTCAGAGTTATTCCAAGATTTGCTACTCTGGATCTCCTTAACCAAGACCTAAGAGCCTCACATAGGATCAGTCTTTTCTTAGGCTCCCAGATGTATGGCAACCCAAAGACACCTCAAGATTGTACTTAGTCTGGAAAACACTGCTGCTTTGGTCATTACTGACTGGAGGATCTAAGAAGTTAAATGCCGTTTGGAGTTAACCCCAGGTCCCGCCGTGTGCCGTAGATTTATGGAGCGGTGCAGTAAAAAGTTAATGGAAAGTACACATAGTGATGAACCAAATTTTACTCTTGTGGCGAGGAAGAACAAGGAAGTCAAATGACCCAACACCTGATTTATCGCCAACTAAACACGATAATGAGGAAGTAGAGAGCAGTGAGACACAGAAGCCATCAGAGGTTACACAACCAAAACGAGAAATAGCCCGATTCCTGGTATCTAAAAAGGAACATAAAGACCAAGCGCACAAATGTGAAACACATTACAGGGCAGGCCAGCTATTAACAGATCATAGTAACACAAGGCATGCTGCCAGAGCGTGCCAACAACATCTGCCAATGCCCAAGGCCTCAAGCACATGGAGTCATTGTGGCTCTATATACGGTATTTTATGCTACCATATTCCGCAGCGCTTTACAGACATTGGCATCACGCTGTCCCCAGTGGGCCCACAATCTGAGCTCCCTATGAGGATGTCTTTGTACTGTATCAGGCTGGGGCTACACGGCAAATTTGATCTGAAGACACATCACATGGCAAAGGTCATCACAATGTATTGAACTGGGTAGCGACCTGCAACTCGCTGCGACAAACAGTAGCAAGGAATTCAACACCATTGGATTTCTTCCAAGTGGTGAGTTGTGGTCTCAATGGGATCCCATTCACTTACATGTAACAAATGAGTTACTAAAGTAAGGAAACTTTCTTTTTTTTTAGAAGTCTAGAAAATCCAAGGCAGCTACACTTTTCAATGCAAGGGGAAACCAGAAAAAAATATTTATTGCATAGATACTTTTCCCCCTGTCTTTTACAATGGGAGTAAGATGTAAGAAACATATAGGGCATACATAGCATGGCACACTTAAACACACACAGAAATGCTCATTCCCCATAACTGGCTTTTGTAAAAGGTGCTGACGATGCCGGATTATGTCCACTCGTCATTTCTGAGCAGCAGAACGTCCTGTATGAATCAGGATATGCAGACCACAATTATCCTCTATGGGGATGAGAGACTGCTAGTCCCCACACACAGGGCATGATTACTGCATGTAAATGCTGCTCTCACTTCCTCTAACAAGCAGGCAATTATCCGAAACGTTTTCTGTAACATCTGTCTGTAACATCGGTCCATGTAAATGGACCTTAAAAGGGTTTTTCCAGGATTTTAATACTGATGACCTATCGTCCCTCTGGTCATCAGTATAAAAATCTTGGAAAATCCCTTTAAAGGGGTTGTCCGAGTTATTTTTTGTCCTTTGTATGTTTCTAACTAATCAAATACAACAGCTTTTCCATACACTTTAAGCTTCTAAAGCTGCTGGTTTCTTAGATTTAACTCCGGGTCACATGACCTGTGATGTCAGCTTCTCTCCCTGCTGTGTGATGTTTCGTGCACAAGCCTCAGAGATCAGATAACAGCCTGTACAGAGATGTCATGTCACTCAGCACTTGTATTCACTCCCTTTACAGAGAGGGGGGAGGGGCAGAGATTATTTCTGCATGTAAACAAAGGCCAGAAGAGAACCAGGGAAATGAGGAAATAGAGGGTTTTTTTTTGCCTAAAACATGCTTAACTTAGGCTACTTTCACATTAGCGGCAGGCCTGATCTGGCAGGTGAAGGGTGCTGCCAGATCAGGACTGCCGCAGCGACATGTGTGGAGCCGGAACCGTGCTCTGGCCCCACACATGTCACACAGTACATACATACATACATACACACACACACATATAGACAAACAAACACACATACATACTTACATGCTCCCGGCAGGTCTTCGGAGCGCCGGAGGAGCAGGACGGCTCGCACAGGTGACGATTCCCCACAGCGCCCTCTGCTGGGCACCTAGTGGAATTGTCACCTGTGCGCGCCGACCTGTCCCTACGCCGCTCTGAAGACCTGCCGGGGAGCATGTAAGTATGTATGTGTATTTGTATGTCTATATGTGTGTGTATGTTTACGTTTATGTGTATGTCTATGTCTATGTCTGTATGTGTGTATTGTGTGTATGTGCAACCGGATCCGTCATGAACTCCATTGAAAGTCAATGGAGGACGGATCCAGTTACCATTGTGGTCACACCAGACGGATCCGCCCCCATTGACTTGCATTGGGGGTCATTCCGGATCCGTCTTGGTGCGGATGCCTGGACCGGAGAGCAAACCGCAGCATGCTGCGGTTTGTTCTCCGGTCTGAAGACGGAACTGAATGCTTTCAGGAGCATCCCGTTGTCTTCAGTTAAGTTTTGTCCCCATTGACAATGAATGGGGACAAAACTGAAGCGTTTTATTCCGGTATTGAGCCCCTATGACGGAACTCAATACTGGAATTTTAAAACGCTAGTGTGAAAGTAGCTTTAGTTATATATTGCTGCCCATCAGATTTAAAGTATTACATTTTTTTTTCATAACTCGGACAACCCCCTTAAGGTTTTATTCTCACATCATGCCTGGTGTCTATATCTATGCCAAATCAAATTTCCTAACTCATAGCAAAAAAAAGGTACTAATGAATCAATATTCACTGCAGACCTGACAAAGACACAAATGCACCTTCTCCCGGATCCATACTATACCAGTACCAAGCAACCCTGCGTAGCGTTACATCTTAGGCCCCATTCACACATTGAAAAATCATGGACCTGTGCACTCCAGGTTTTCCACTGACAGCACATGTATTCATTGACTTTAATGTTTTTATTCACACACTTGTGGGTCAACAACAGAGACATACATTACTTTGGTGCACGATGTGGGCCCAAAGCGTCCGTCAATGGTTTACACTGGTAGGAGACGTTCTGGAAATCCCTTCTTCTGCCTACCAGTGCACATGGGATCTGCATGACAGACACCCCTTCAGACTAAACCGACTGTTTTCTCACAGGAGCAGGCACAGACACGTGAACGAGGACATAGCACTTTGCTTAAAGGGAACCTGTCAGCTCTGAAACTCCCTCCAAACTAGAGAAAGCGGTGTATAGTGTAAGAGACGTCGAGTCCGGTTATGTAAGTTTTATCTTCATACTCACTTCCATTCTGACTCTGTGCTCCCACAAACCTGCAGTAAAATGCACTTAGTGGACTCCAGTGCTCACTCACATAATGGAGAGGACACAAAGAAGAGTCCTCTCAATGCATTTTACTGCTGGTTTGTGGGAGCACAGCGTCAGAATGGAAGTGAGTATGAAGATAAAACTTACATAACCGGACTCGACGTCTCTTACACTATACAACGCTTACTCTAGTTCAGGGGGTTTTTCGGAGATGACAGGTTCCCTTTAAAGTGGTTTTCTGGCAAATCGTTAAAATGTTGCATAAGGGTTGATAAATTAGATAAATCTTTACTTTGAACACTTTTGTCTTGAAAGGTTACAGGCAACCATGTCTGCTTTCCCACAACTCGAGCGAGTGGATTAAAAATGCAAAATTTCACAAAATGTTGGTGCAGATAAGCTCAAAATGTTGCATACAGTATAATGTCATATACACGGAGGGGATCTCTCTCTATACCATACAGTATAATGTCATATACACGGAGGGGATCTCTCTCTATACCATACAGTATAATGTCATATACACGGAGGGGATCTCTCTCTATACCATACAGTATAATGTCACTATACACGGAGGGGATCTCTCTATATACATATACAGGATATACATACAGTATAGTCAATACACGGAGGGATCTCTCTATACCATTACAGTATAATGTCATACAACAGAGGGTATTCTCTCTATATATACAGTATAATGTCATAACAGGAGGATCTCTCTCTATACATACAGTATATGTCAATACACGGAGGATCTCTCTATACCATACAGTATAATGTCACATACACGGAGGGGATCTCTCTATACCATACAGTATAATGTCATATACACAGGGGATCTCTCTCTCTATACCATACAGTATAATGTCATATACACGAGGGGATCTCTCTATACCATACAGTATAATGTCACATACACGGAGGGGATCTCTCTATACCATACAGATATAATGTCCATATACACAGGGGGGATCTCTCTCTATACCATACGTATAATGTCACATACACGGAGGATCTCTCTATACCATACAGTATAAGTCACATACACGGAGGGGATCTCTCTCTTTACCATACAGTATAAGTCACATACACGGAGGGGATCTCTCTATTATACAGTATAATGTCACATACACGGAGGGGAATCTCTCTCTATACCATACAGTATAATGTCACATACACGGAGGGGATTCTCTATACCATACAGTATAATGTACATACACGGAGGGGATCTCTCTATACATACAGTATAATGTCATACACAGTACACACATACACGAGGGATCTCTCTATATTATACAGTATAATGTCACATACACGAGGGGATCTCTCTCTATACCATACAGTAAATGTCACATACACGGAGGGGATCTCTCTATACCATACAGTATAATGTCACATACACGGAGGGGATCTCTCTATACCATACAGTATATGTCATATACACGGAGGGATCTCTCTCTATACCATACAGTATAATGTCCATATACACAGAGGGATCTCTCTATACCATACAGTATAATGTCACATACACGAGGGGATCTCTCTATACTATATACCATACATATATTATGTCATATACACGGAGGGATCTCTCTATACCATACAGTATAATGTGCACATACCGGAGGGATCTCTCTATACCATACAGTATAATGTCACATACAGGAGGGGATCTCTCTATATATACACATATATTCACATACACGGAGGGATCTCTCTTACATACAGTATAATGTCATACACGGAGGGGATCTCTCTCTACCATACAGTATAATGTCACATACACGGAGGGGATCTCTCTCTATATATACAGTATAATGTCACATACACGGAGGGGATCTCTCTATACCATACGTATAATGTCAATACACGGAGGATCTCTCTATACCATACAGTATAATGTCACATACACGGAGGGATCTCTCTATACTATACCATACAGTATAATGTCATACACGAGGGGATCTCTCTCTATTACACAGATAATGTCACATACACGGAGGGGATCTCTCTATACTATACACATACACGGAGGGATCTCTCATAATGTATAAGTCATATACACAAAGATCTCTCTCTATACCAACAGTATAATGTCATACACGGAGGGGATCTCTCTATACCATACAGTATAATGTCATATACACGGAGGGGATCTCTCTATACCATACAGTATAATGTCATACACGGAGGGGATCTCTCTATACATACAGTATAATGTCAATAACGGAGGGATCTCTCTATATTATACAGTATAATGTCATATACACAGAGGGGATTCTCTCTATACCATACAGTATAATGTCACATACACGGAGGGATCTCTCTATACATACAGTATAATGTCATATACACAAGGGGGATCTCTCTATACCATACAGTATAATGTCATACACGGAGGGGATCTCTCTATACATACAGTATAATGCACATACACGAGGGATCTCTCTATACCATACAGTATAATGTCATATACACGGAGGGGATCTCTCTCTATACCATACAGTATATGTTCACATACACGGAGGGGATCTCTCATACAGTAGTCACATACATCTCTCTCTATACCATTACAGTATAATGTCACATACACGGGGGATCTCTCTCTATATACAGTAAATGTCACTACACGGAGGGGATCTCTCTCTATATTACAGTATAATTCACATACACGGAGGGATCTCTCTATACCATACAGTATAATGTCACATACACGGAGGGGATCTCTCTCTATACCATACAGTATAATGTCACATAACGGAGGGATCTCTCTATACATACAGTCTCTCTCTATAATACAGTATAATGTCATACACGGAGGGGATCTCTCTATACCATACAGTATAATGTCACATACACGGAGGGGATCTCTCTATACCATACAGTATAATGTCATATACACGGAGGGGATCTCTCTCTATACCATACAGTATAATGTCATATACACGGAGGGGATCTCTCTATACCATACAGTATAATGTTCATATACACGGAGGGTCTTCTATACCATACAGATAATGTCATACACGGAGGGGATCTCTCTATATACCATACAGTATAATGTCACATACACGGAGGGGATCTCTCTATATTATACGTTATAATTACACAGAGGGGATCTCTCTATACATACAGTATAATGTCACATACACGGAGGGGATCTCTCTATACCATACAGTATAATGTCATATACACAGAGGGGATCTCTCTATACCATACAGTATAATGTCATACACGGAGGGGATCTCTCTATACCATACAGTATAATGTCATATACATACACGGAGGGGATCTCTCTATACCAACAGTATAATGTCATATACACGGGGGATCTCTCTCTATACCATACAGTATAATGTCATATACGACGAGGGATCTCTCTATACATACAGTATAATGTCATACACGGAGGGATCTCTACTCTCTCATACCATACAGTATACACATACACGTCTTCTCTATAATACAGTATAATGTCACATACACGGAGGGGATCTCTCTCTATATTATACATATAATGTCACATACACGAGGGGATCTCTCTATACCATACAGTATAATGACATACACAGGGATACACACATACCGAGGGGATCTCTCTATATCCATACAGTATAATGTCACATACCGGAGGGGATCTCTCTCTATATTATACAGTATAATGTCATATACACGAGGGGATCTCTCTATTACCACACAGTATAATGTCACATACACGGAGGGGATCTCTCTATACCATACAGTATAATGTCATATACAAGGGATTCTCTCTCTATACCATACAGTATAATTCATATACACAGGGGAATCTCTCTATACCATACAGTATAATGTCATATACACGGAGGGGATCTCTCTATACCATACAGTATAATGTCATACACGGAGGATCTCTCTTATACATGTCATACGGAGGGATCTCTCTATACAGATACAGGGATCTCCTATACCATACAGTATAATGTCACATACACGGAGGGATCTCTCTCTATACCATACAGTATAATGTCATATACACAGAGGGATCTCTCTATACATACAGTATAATGTCACATACACGGAGGGGATCTCTCTATACCATACAGTATAATGTCACATACACGGAGGGGATTCTCTCTATTACCATACAGTATAATGTCACATACACGGAGGATCCTCTATACCATACAGTATAATGTCATATACACGGAGGGATCTCTCTCTATACCATACAGTATAATGTCATATACACGGAGGGGATCTCTCTATACATACAGTATAATGTCACATACACGGAGGGATCTCTCTATACCATACAGTATAATTCACATACACGGAGGATCTCTCTAATACCATTACCAGATACAATGGAGGATCTCTCTCTATATTTACAGTATAATGTCACATACACGAGGGATCTCCTATACCATACAGTTATGTCACATACACGGAGGGATCTTCTCTATATTATCAGTATAAGTCACATACACGGAGGGGATTCTCTCTCTTATACCATACAGTATAATGTCAGTATCTATACCATACAGTCATACACGGAGGGAATCTCTCTATACCATACAGTATAGTCATGTCATATAGACACGGAGGGGATCTCTCTATACCATA
>ONZH01004283.1:0-25152 GCA_900303285.1 Rhinella marina
TCCGGGTTCAGAGCTGAACCTGGACATACCCAGAATTTCTCCCAGGCAGCCTGCCTAACAAGAGCATGCTCCGATGCTATCCTTTTCCCTGCACTAAATCGCGCAGGGCAAAGGCATTTTGCCCAGTTCCGGTGACAAACCAGGCTTTGCCAGGCATAGGCTTCCACCCAGCAGTGAGCCCGGCGACGTCACCGGCACTGATGGGCGGGCTTTAGCGCTGCCCTAGCCAGTAAAATGGCTAGGGCAGCGCTAAAGCCGGCCCATTAGAGTCGGTGACATCACCGAACACACTGCTGGGCGAAAGCCTCCACCCGGCAGTGTGTGTTAGTAAACAAAAGAGCCCTTGCCCTGCACAATCCAGAGCAGGGCAAGGGACATATCGGCGCATGAAATGCTCCGATGCTGTTGTCAGGCAGGCTGCCTGCGTGAAATCCTGGGTGGACAACACCTTTAACTTATTTGGGTAATTATAGGGCCAAAACAGACCAAATAACTCAAGTGTGAACTCAGCCTTACAGGTCAATGTTAGCGACAGGTATAAAGAACTATGCAGATTACACCGTCGTCAGCTGATTCCACATAGGTTTCTACAGAACCTGTTCTATTAAACGCTGATACAAGTAAAGCCCCCCTGACAGCAAGGCTGTGGAGTCGGAGTCGTGGAGTCGGAGTCGGAGTCGGTATAAAATAGACCGACTCTGACTCCACAAATATATAATACATTGGAACAGTTAGTTCAATGCAGTATATGCTGTATATATTTTTATAAGAGTTTGGGAAAATTATGAAATGTCCTATAAATGTCTCTTCTGTTCCTGATCTAAGGATCTAGGCTTTTAGTAGAGATGAATGTGTGCTACACTTTATGTAGATGCTCAGTAGTGAAGCTCCTCCTCTACAGATCAGAGGAAAAAGGCACTGGGAAGGAATGGCTGCACTCATCTCAGATCTGCTAGAGAAAACAGGATTAAAGATGTTTTCTCGCTAGTTACAAAGATTAGCTTTCAACATAAAGGGACAGTTAAAAGAAGACATTTTCTAAATACATTGGTTAGTCATGAACTATAGACAGTTCAGCAGGTCTCTCAGTGCACACAGGTTTCTATGGTAACCTGCAGACCAGAAAGACTGTTATCTGATTGGCTAAAAGCAGGAGTGACCTCACCCCCACGGAATGATGGGACTGAGCTCTGAGTGATTACCTGCAGTAAGCAAAAGGTCCAAGTGTTGTGAGGACTGAGAAGCATGGCTTACCTGTAATTGTGTTAGAGATCGTAATCTCCTGTTCTGTCAGAGTATGTTAATATATGTTAATAACTTGTTTAGTGTTTAGTTGGTAGCAGCATGAGGAGACCACAGAGTGTTTAGTTGGCAGCAGCATAAGGACCCCACAGAGTGGTGAGGTGGCAGCAGCATAAGGAGACCACAGAGTGGTCTAGTGACAGAGTGTTTAGTTGGCAGCAGCATGAGGAGACCACAGAGTGGTGAGGTGGCAGCAGCATGAGGAGACCACAGAGTGGCCCAGTGGCAGAGTGGGGAGCAATACCACTACCAGCTGCAGATGGTGGGTGGCACTAGGAACACCTGGCAGCAGGTGTGTGGCATCAGGCGGGTGTGGCTGGGCAGGAACCACATTTACTCATTGGGCCGTAAAGGATATATATTGTCCTCTGCTTTAGTTACAGCTCCACATGTTGATGCTGCCGTGCACTTTGGCAGACACTCACACTGACAACAACAGGGCCACTTTCTGTTCAACATACGTGAGCAGGGCTGGTACTGCCTTTTTCGCAAATAAATTATGCCTTGGGACTCTCCACCTCAGCTCGGCACAAGCCATCATTTCTCTGAAAGGTGCAGAGTCCACCACTTGGAAAGGGAGGGACTGCAGCACCAGCAACTTGGCCATGCGTACTGTTGACTCTTGGCAATTGCTTCGGTGATCAAGGACGAGGAGCAGGAGCATCAGCACCAGTAGATGATGGGAAGGAAATGCAGCTCCCTTCAGCTGGGGTGGTGGAGCCTTGACTGCAGGAAAAGGGGTGCTGGCCACTAGACGATTCAGCGGTTGCTGTGGTAGGCTGGACCACTACATTAGCACCACAGTTCTCTCAGGTCACTTTATGGTGACACTACATGTGTTGACGCAGGGCTGTGGTGCAAACATTGGCACCCTGGCCATGCTTCACCTTCTGCCAACAGATTCGGCAAATGGCCATGTTTACCTACTTCGGGGGATTGACAAAAAACTGCCAGACCGCCGAGTATGGTATTTCCCCCCCAACACTCAATGCTGACTGCCTGCTACTGCTGCCTCAGTGAACTCCTGCACCACTACTTTCTGGGCAGGTAGGCTCCTGTGAAGCGGACAGTCTACCCCTGGCATGTTTGGCTCCTGACCTCCCACTGCTGCCACCCTGCTGACCCATGCCCACGCTGCCACCTTGCTGGCTCAGCCGCTGCCTCACATGCAAGCTACCTCCCTCTTCTCCTGATGATGATGAAGCCCCTTTTTCATCCAGCTCCCAAGTGCGGTCGGCTACATCATCATCCACTACTGTCTGCATATCACTGATGTCCCCCTCAATGGTCTCAGATCCACATGCCTAACCGCTCTCAACACCAGCTCCCACGCGACTCTCATCATCACTTCTTTCCCTCCTACCGGAGGAAGCGGTGGATGTCTCCTCCACATCTTGGCTTGGCTTGTCCTCACTGAAGCTGAGTGGGGCTGAGCCTATGGCATATAATACTTCTCACACTGACGGAACAGAAAATGACAGACGCAGGTTGAGGACAGATGAGGGCACAGGGCCTGCTCCTGGGCCATGCCAACTAAGCGTTGTGTCAGAGGAACCCACCGACTCTTGGCTGGGGCTGTCTTATGTCACTTGCAATGAAGTAGAAGACCAAGTCAACCATT
Organism: Rhinella marina; assembly: GCA_900303285.1. Lineage (NCBI taxonomy): Eukaryota > Metazoa > Chordata > Amphibia > Anura > Bufonidae > Rhinella > Rhinella marina. Next base: position 2,924 of record ONZH01004283.1, read on the forward strand.
CAAGCACCACTGGGTTGCTGGTCAAGACACAACCGCTAGATGAGACTGGGAACTGGGCCTGTCGCTATGACTCCTGCTGCCACCCCCCTTCCTCTGCTGCTACTTGTGCCTGCACCAGAAACATTTTAGCCACTGCCCGCTCACTTAGAAGGGCCTGTAACTTGTCTGTCTCACATACTGTAAAATAAAAGAAATAAATTAAAGTTAAATTAATACACCCCAAAAATGGCTGTATAACAATGTCATTTCACCGCAGAACAGCTAATAAGACGTATTTATTTTTCCTATTAATATACCCCAACAATGGCTGTATGACAATGTAAATTCACTGCAGAATGGCTAATAGCACATACTTATTATTCCTATTAATATACCCCAAAAATTGCTGTATGACATTGTCAGTTCACCGCAGAACGGCTAATAGGACATACTTATTTTTCCTATAAATACACCCCAAAAGTGGATGTATGACAATGTAAATTCAAAGCAGGACGGCTAATAAAACATACTTATTTTTCCTATAAATACATGCCAAAAATGGCTGTATGACAATGTCAGTTCACTGCAGAATGGCTAATAACACATACTTATTTTTCCTAGTAATATATCCCAACAATGGCTGTATAACAATGTCGGTTCACTGAAGGACGGCTAATAAGACATACTTATTTTTTCTATTAATACACCCCAAAAATTGCTGTATGACAATGACAGTTCACCACAGAACGGCTAATAATATGTACTTATTTTTCCTATAAATACACCCCAACAATGGCTGCATAACAATGTCAGTTCTCTTTAGAATGGCTAATAACACGTACTTATTTTTCCTATTAATAGACCCCAAAAATGGCTGTATGACATTGTCAGTTCACTGCAGAACTGCTAATAAGACGTCCTTATTTTTCCTATCAATACATCCCAAAAATAGCTTTATGACAATGTAAATTAACCTCAGAACGGCTAATAACACAAACTTATTTTTCCTATTAATGCACCCCAAAAATGGCTGTATGACAATGTAAATTCACAGCAGAACGGCTAATAAGATGTACTTATTTTTCCTATTTTCCAAAAAACTAATTACATCAAAATAAATATATCACAAAGCAAATACAAGTATAAACCCCCTAGGACCCGCCCCCAAGAGAGCACAGAGAGAGAAAAAAATTAAAAAAAAAAAAAAATATATATATATATATATATATATATAATTTCCATTCTCCAAATTGCACAATAACTAAGGCAAATAGATTTTGAATCGATCAAGAATAAATAGCTCCCAATTCCTCCATAATAGAGATGAGCGAATCATTCAAAAAATTATTCGCAGAACATTTCCTAAGATTCGTATATTCGATGAATAGATTAGTTGTATTTGCGTACAAAATATATGTTATTATATGCTATTAGCGAACACTCGCGCACTAATAACAAACGTACATTTAAAAATGTACGCAACTTCTTAGAAGACGTACGCATAAGCGTACAAATAGCGTACGAGTCCTCAGCGTACTATTGTCTACGCAATTACGTAATACGCAGGCACGCATGACGAGAGGCCGCGCGTGCACTCCTCAGAGGCAGAGCGAATATTCGAAAATGGCATCCAGGCAATCCTCATCATTTAGCTCTGCTGCACAGCTGAAATACATAGTCCGGATGATGGACCGGAAGGATTACGATGGCACACACCACCACTCGAACCAGCATAAAAAGGAGGTGATCCAGCAGGTGATCCGAGGCTTGCGCCATCGTTTCGACACCTTGCAGACCCTGGGCCAGATCCAGCGTAAATGGTCAGATCTGAAATCGCCCTCAGAGGCAGTATGTATATTTGAGGTAGAACAAGTAAGGTGCTGTCTATCCGGCTAAGTGCATAGTATAACCCTGCACCATACTATAAAGTGAATATGAGGACACATTGCAGTACCTGTAAAGAAATACACACAATGGGCAACATACTTAAAAACGTTGCTGAAAGATACAAACATTAGTGCAAACAATCCAGTGCAAACAATATAGTGCAAATACATTATAGGTATAATGTAAACATTTTAAATATCACCTACCTAGTATGCTCACGGACACTTTTAAGTCTCTTTTCTTCTGACGCTTGTCATACAACTGGAACAGAGTCCCAAACTCAGTTGCAATTTGTAATCCACATAGATAAAATTGTAATCCAAATGGGTAAAAAAAATTGCAGCAAAGGTTCCTTAAAAAACCCTCTTTCAAGGGGCTCCCCAATAACCTGAAAAGGGGGGAAAAAAGGGATGAGGCACACGTATGCGCAACTTGGTTAAAACTTTTTTTTTTTAATGGGGGGAGTCCTAACAATCCATGTCCATCTGGGTGAGGACAAACACAGGGCAACAAAAATAAAAACACACGCCAACTAGTGATCACCCTTCAGGTTAAGTCCACGTTGTGGCTCCCATAAAAGCTGCAGGATCCTTAGGCCAGCAGGTCCTCTTCACTGCTGCTGGAGCTAAAAGACATGAGAGGGCGCTCCTGCCTCACGAAAGTGACACTGGCTGCAGCAGCAGACCCTTACCGACCTCTCAGGGATGGTCTTGGTAGTGACCGGGCGGTCACACTTGCAAGGGCCGTGGCAACTTGGGCCTTGCCCATTACCTTGTAGTGGCCAGATCCTCCCGCCAGCATACAAGGTGACAGAATCTCCGGCTGTGAAGGCTCTGGTAACGGTCTTCCGCGAGCGGCGGACTGTGCGGCCTGCACGTGCCATGGCAGTTGGTATTGTACCACCGATGGCTGGTACACGAAACTGTTGGTGGTCATCTGTCCCACATAAAGGATCGGCGGCGGTGGCAAATCTGGTATCAGGGGTTCCAGCTGAGCTTGTGATTTCTCCTCAGATTGCAGAGTCCCATAATTGGTCTCATGGGAACACCGAGCCTCTTCTGCGGCCTGGGCCTCCTCACTCCAGTCTTCTGGGGGCGCTGCAGGAGTAGCTGGTCACTTAAGGAGTTTCACCCCAGTAGCAAAGGGGCCTTGGAGGCTCTTCATGGGGGTATACTCCACGTAATCCCCTGCATGGAGATTGTGGCAGACGGGCGGAAGATACGGCCGCTTTACAGAACGGCGATTTACGTATAATTCTTCCGCCGTCTCCTCATCGCCGATAAAACCTACTCCCCGTTCCACACTGAACCAAATAACGGTACCACTTCGGCGCTCCAGCTTGGGGTCACCGGACTGTGGGTGCTCCAAAACCTGCACAACCCACTCCTCTACCAACTTTTTGTATTCCCTTGTGCACTGGAGAAGGGGGCGGAGCTACCGGGGAGGAGTCTGCATCGCTAATTAATTTAATTAGTATGCAACAGCGTATAGAGTAACTTATACGTAGCAATAGCGTATCATTTATAGGACAAACTACGTAGCGAATGTGTACAAAACCGAAGTGATTCACCTAATATTCAGATTCGCTTTGCAGCTAAAAATTCCCAAGATTCGATACGAATCAACGAATCGATTCGCTCATCTCTACTCCATAACCTATTCTAAACATGTAATTTATTTTGATTAATGTACTCATAATTCATATTCATCTATTCATATTCACTACATTTAACCACTCACTCACAGTGGGCACAGCATATCTCAACCACTTTTTAGCAATAATTAATCGAGAAAAAAAAAAAAACAACAACTTATAAATCATAAATTTATCATCCCTGTTTAGAATTTGTGAAGTGTCCACTAAAACAGGGGCAGACACAGACAGCAGAGGGCCCCTGTGCAAAAAATGTGCCTGGGTTCCCCTCCTCCCCAATGCCAAATTCTCGACCTAACCTATTCCATCCTAACATTACATACAGTAATACAAAACATACAGGGTAAGGCTACTTTCACACCTGCGGCACCACGATCCGGCCACCTAATCCGGCAGAGAATGCAAGAAATCAGTTGGACCCAAACCACAGCATGCAGCAGTTTGTGTCCCACTGATTCTCTGCATTTTTGCTAGATTGTGGCTGGATCTCTGCCGGAGCCCATTATAGTCAATGGGGCTGGTGGGCATTCTGCATCCAGCAGTGCCGGATCCAGTGAATTCCAGCAGCCTGTTCTCTGCTGGACCAGCCCGCCAGAATCAACGCAGATGTGAAGGTAACCTAATGCCCCTTTCACACGTGCGGGAGACTCGCACGTCTCCCGCAACGCATCTACAGGGCTGGACTCGGCACTGACAGGGATTGCATAGCATTATATGCGATCCCTGTCATTGCCGAGTCCAGCCCTGTAGATGCGTTGCGGGAGACTTGCTGGGGGCACTACCTGTGAAAGGGGCATAATACAGCTCCACATACCTCTTACATCCAGTGACGTCTTCTTTGATGTAAATGTTCTCTTTCTTTATCTTCTCCATTCAGACCAGACCACCATGATGATTTCTTTCAGCCATCTCTCATCTCTGCAGTGTGTGACAGACATCTTAGTTTTCTACTTTTCCATCATCCTCCCTCCTTCTTTCCCATCATGCACCCCCAAAACTGAGACACTGTGCTTCCTAAAACTATACTGCAGAAACAGATATACCCCCTGAAAATACTAGTTACACACAGGTAGTGCCCCCTTCAATAATTATTGGAACACAATGCTCTAAAAAATAACTGCACCCTTCAAATAGTGCCCCTGACACTAATAGTGTAACCATAATGTCCCCTAAAAATAACTGTGCTAAGCTGTTACTGTGCCATCGTGCCCCTACAGTAATAGTGCTCCCCAAAGTCCCAACAATAGTAATAATTCTGTGCCAGAGTGCACTTAGCAGTAATAGTGCCCCTGCAGTAATAATGTCCCCACTGTGTCCCAGAAGTAATAATGCTCCCATAGTCTCCCACTTGTAATAAAGCCCACCATAATGCCCCTTGTAATAATAATTATCTTTATAATGTGTGACAGTAGAAAAATGACCCCTTATAATGTGCATCACTACAAAAAATGCCCCGTTTTGTGGCAGTAAAAAAAAACCCTCCTCTTTGTGCCCCAGTAGAGCCAATGTCTCTAGAGTGCCCTCATGTGTTCCAATGACCCATACTGTGTGCCATTAGAAAAAAACACTTAGTACCCCCAGTTGAGCTTAGGTGCCCATAGTACCTCTATAATTTGTGCCAATATAAAATACTCCTATATAGTGCCCCCAGAAGATGCCCCCATAGTGCCCTCCATAATGTGCCAGTATTAAATGCCCCTATAGACTGCCCCACAGATGCTTCCATAATGCTCCTCTCCCCCTTCCCCATAGTGGTACTAAAATGGGTGGCAGTATTAAATGCCCCTATATAATGCCCCCATAGTGCTCTTCTCCCCCACTTCTCCATAGTGCCCACCCATAATGTGTGCCAGTATATAGGGCCCCAGTAGATGTCCCCATAGTGCTCCTTCCCCCCCCCCCACTTCTCCATAGTGCCCCCTTAATGCGTGCCAATATATAGGGCCCCAGTAGATGCCCCCATAGTGCTCCTTCCCCCCATTTCTCTATAGTGCCCCCATAATGTGTGCCAATATATAGGGCCCCAGTAGATGCACCCATAGTGCTCCTTTCCCCCCAATTCTCAATAGCGCCCCCATAATGTGTGCCAGTATATAGGGCCCCCAGTATATGCCACCTCATAATATGTGCCAATATATAGGGCCCCAGTAGATGCCCCCATAGTGCTCCTTTCCCCCCACTTCTCCATAGTGCCCCCATAATGTGTGCCAATATATAGGGCCCTAGTAGATGCCCCCATAGTGCTCCCCCCAACTTCTCCACAGTGCCACCCATAATGTGTGCCAATATATAGGGCCCCAGTAGATGCCCCCATAGTGCTCCTCCCCCCCCAATTATCCATAGCGCCCCTAATGTGTGCCAGTATATAGGGCCCCCAGTATATGCCCCCTCATAATATGTGCTAGTATATAGGGCCCCCAGTATATGTCCCCATAGTGCTCCTTGTCCCACCTTTTCCATAGTGCCCCATAATGTGTCAGTAAATAGGGCCCCAAAGTGCTCCTTCCCCCCTTTTCCATAGTGCCCCCCACCCATAATGTACCAGTTCTTGGGCCCCCACTCCCGTTCTTGCCACAATATACTTTATATAATTAAAACAATAAACACACATACTTACCTCCATGACACTCTTAGTGAAGCGATGCAGGCCTCTTCCGGCCTGTGTCCCGCTCTGTACAGCTCAGGCGGCGCCTGCAGCCTATCAGAGGAAAGAGCAGGGGAAATGCCTCTCCCCTGCTCTTCCGCACTATTCATCTGTTTCGCTGTCCTGAGCACAGTGATACACATGAATATAGATGAGCGCTTCCACAATGGAAGCGCTCATCTCTCCCTGCCCTGCTGCCAGTGAGAAAGGGCCCCCTTCTCGCCCTGGGCCCCTGTGCAGCTGGTTCGCCCCTGCCCTAAAACACATACCACAACCGACAATTCTAAGTTACACCTGGTAATATCTCCTATAATTTGAATGAGATCCATCCAAAAGGGCTGTATCTTAGGAAAATGCCACCACATATGTGTCAAGTCCGCATTCCCATTATCACATCTTGGAAATGTATTAGGAATATTTTTCGAAACTTTATGAAGCCATCTTGGAGTCACATAAAAACAATGTAAGATCAAAAATTGTATAACTCTCTGATAATTGTTCTTCAGAAAAACACTAAACCTCCAAAAACTCAGCCACTGTTCCTCTGTTATAAGGCCTATGTCCTTTTCCCATGCATCCTTACTTTTACACTCCACCTCCGTGTACATTGCCTCTCTTAACTTAATATATAAAGCTGAGACCAACCTGTGTTTACCCTTCCAACCTAAAATAAAATTAATCATTTCATTTGAAAACAGTGTCAGTGTATTCTTCGTTTTGATTCCTTTAATAATTGCTGATAATTGTATATATTTAAAGAACCCTCCCCCACCCAACTCTGATTTCCACAGTAACTCTTCCATAGTTTTTAATTCCACCTGTTTAATAAATTGTGAGATATACCAAAAATCTTTACTAATCCAATATTTAGCTATTGCCAAAAAAAGTTGATTCTCCCAGTGATTTATTATACCACAAAGGGGACATCCCTATTATCCCTTCCATTCCTAAAACTTTCTTAATTTTATCCCAAGCTTCTACTACCAACTTCACTACTGGAAACCTATAAGTGCTCATACCTTTCAATTGATCTGATTCTAAAACTTTTTTTCGTTTCGCTGTTTTCCATACGGGAAAGACATTTTTATATTTTTATAATATGGGTGTTTTTGCACATGGCGATACCCATGATGTGTATTTTTTTTATTTTTATTTTGGGAAAAGGGGGGTGATTTGAATTTTTATGTTTTTTAATTTTTTTTGTTTTAAACTTTAATTTTTTTTACACTTTTTTATAGGGAACTATTACAAGCAATCATCTGATTGCTCATATCATAGACTCCAATGCACTTGCATTGGAGTCTATGATCATTTTACTACTTTCCTATGGAGCTCTATTACAGGCAAGGGCTCCATAGGAAAGTCTATGCAGCAGCCTCCTGTCATTCACTATGACAGGGGCTGCTGCAGACACACTCTGGCTTCTCCGATCGCCAAACCAGGGAGTGGTGTTTGCCGCACTCGGATGCCTTGGTAAGGATTGTCCTCTCTCCCCCTCACTCCAAACCCTGCAAAATCAGCTTCCTCCCTAACCTTAATAGTCAAGGGTTCCATCACCAGGGCAAATAGTAAGGGGGAGAGAGAGCATCCCTGTCTCATACCCCTTTTAATATCAAAGCCATCATACAACTGACCATTAAAGGGGTTGTCCGAGTTATTTTTTTGTTCTTTATATGTTTCTAACTTGTCAGGTATAACAACTTTCCCATATACTTTGTGTTTCTAAAGCTGCTGGTTTCTCAGAGTTGACTGAGGGTCACATGACCTGTGATGTCAGCTTATCTCTCTGCTCTGTGATGTTTCGTTCACAAGCCTCAGAGTTCAGATAACAGTCTGTACACGAGACGTCACTGGCCATGCCCCCTTTCTTTGCCGGGCTCCTGCTATCTACTCTCTTCCTGGATTCCTTCAGATAAAACATTAACCCCTTCAGCCAGAACACACTGAGGGCTCAAGGCTTTACAACAAACAGTAGCTGCAGCAGTGAGAGGAGACAAATGCTGGGCAAGGAGCTATAGAGGAATTGTATTGTACAAGAACAGGTAGGGAGAATTTCCTGTGTGTATTAGCAGTGTCATTGTACAGCTGGGACTTGTAGTCCTACACATACAACATGCTGCTGAGTATTCCAGCAGGCAGACATGTCACTCAGCACTTGTATTCATTCCCTTTGCAGAGAGGGGGGGGGGAGAAGGGGGAGGGGCTGAGATTGTTGTTATTGCATGTAAACAAAGACCAGAAGAGAACCAGGGAAATTAGGAAATATGATTTTTTTTTGCCTAAAACTTGCTTAACTTAGTTATATATTGCTGCCCATCAGATTTACAGTGCTATATTTTTTTTGTCATAACTCGGACAACCCCTTTAACTGAGATTCTTGCACTTATAAAAAACGGGCCTATTTCAAACCGCCTCAGAATCTCCCAGAGATATTCCCACTCCAAAGGCTTTAGACAAATCCAATGACACAATGGAGTCCGGTTCCTCATTATCCAATGTCCATTGCATATTGGCAAAAATTCTATATAAATTCAATGACGTAGATCTTCCTGGGATAAACCCGCATTGATCTTTATGTACCAGCTTAGAAATTACCCCCTTCAATCTTCTTGCCAATATTCTAGCCAGAATTTTACAGTCATTATTTATTCACGATACAGCGTGATATGACCCAGGGTCTTCCCTCTCTTTACCCTGTTTAGGGATTAAAATAATTATAGCTTCCTCCATTGACATAGATAAAGAACCTACTTCACTAGAATACCTGAAAACCTCCAATAGTCTTTTTGCCCAAAATTTCTCTTATACAGTTCTACAGGTAATCCATCTGGACCTGATGCTTTACCTAAAGACATTTCCGCTATCGCCACTAATATCTCCTCGGCTAATATAGGTTGATCCAGTTCCTCCTGTTGAGTAATAGTAAGCCTAGGAATACCAAGATCATCTAAAAAACTAATTAAACTATTATAATCTAATTGACTCTGTGAGGAATAGAGATCTTTATAATATCCCCTAAATACATCCACTATCTCATCTGGATCATATTGTATTACCCTCATTGTATCTTTAATCGAAAATAAATCCTATTCACACGTTTAATTATATTAGATAAATATTTTTCTGGTCTACCCCCCTCACTAAATCTCTTATATTTTACAAATAAATCCCTATTTTGCACTTTTTCACGAAGATAGTTCTCATAATTCTTAGATGCCATCAACCAGGCCTCTTTTGCCTCCTCCGATTTTTGATCAAACATTAATTGTTCCGCTTTTACCATTAATAAGGCTAAATCAGTTTCTTTTTTTTTTTAACTCCCTTTTAAGCTGAACAATCTCTTTGTTTAATAAACCCCTAACATATGCCTTAGCTGTATCCCAGAACACATTTACCCCTGCTGAACCCTTATTTACCTCAAAGAAAAAATTTAGTTCTTTTAATAAATGTTCCTCACCCTTTAATAAACTATACCAAGTAGAGTTGATTGAGTAAAATCTCTGAGCAACTATTTTCTACTCCCCTTCATTTAACCAGATTTTTCATAAAACTGGGGAGTGGTCTGAGATACATCTCGACTCATACGAGACTTCCGCTTTTTTCTGTAGGGTTACATAATTACCAAGGGCCATGTCAATCCTCAAGAAAGAATTTACTAGAGCAGGAAAATTGTTTCATTGACGGATTATGGATTCTCCATAAATCCCGCCAACCAAACTCCTGCACTAATCTTTTTAATGGGGAATTCTTAACTTTCAAACTCTCATGTTTTGTTAACCTATTTCCACATTTGTTTGACTAATAAAACTGGTGAACTGGAATTAGTGATGTGTGAGAAGGACTATGACATAGTGGGAATAACTGAGACATGGCTGGATGATACCTATGACTGGGCAGTCAACGTACAGGGTTACAGTCTGTTTAGAAAGGATCGCCAAAACCGGAGAGAGGGAGGGGTCTGCCTTTATGTAAAGTCCTGTCTAAAGCCCACACCCCGGGAAGATATAAGTGAGGGACATGAAGATGTGGAGTCACTGTGGGTAGAAATAAACGGAGCCAAAACCAATAATAAAATACTAATGGGACTTTATTATAAACCACCTAATATACCAGAGCCCATAGAAAATCTACTTCTAAACGAAATAGACGAGGTGGCAAATCATAATGAGGTTGTTATTATGGGGGATTTCAACTACCCAGATATAGACTGGAAAACTGAAACCTGTATATCTCATAAAGGAAACAGGTTCTTGGAAATAACCAAAGACAATTATTAGAGATGAGCGAGTAGTGTTCGATCGAGCCGGTATTCGATCGAATACTACGCTATTCGGCATACTCGATTTCAATCGAGTATAACGGCGATGGCGCACTTAGAATTCGTTTCCCCTCCCACCTTCCCTGGCGCTCTTTTTCCACCAATCAACATGCAGGGGGGGTATGACAGGCACGCTGAGCACGCTGGCAGCGCGAAAACAGCGTCTACATGGATTGGCTGGAAAAACCATGTGACCTCGAATATTAAAAACTCAGCTCTTCCTGCTCGTACGCATATGCTGCGTGAACTTAGTCAGGGACAGAGGCTGGAGAAGGGACAGACAGGTTTTAGCAGTTGGACAGGCAGGAGCGTGATTAAAAGCCCTTATCAGGGCTACTATAGTGCACTACAGTGATAGCTTTACTACAAGATACACTTTACAGAGAACGGCTGCCGTATTCAGGGATAGCTGCTGGAGTAGGGACAGAGAGAGGCATTAGTGGTGTATTAGGTGCTCTGCTACATACCAAACTATATTTGGCACTACTGTTCAGCGTTCTTTTTGGCTGAAAAACCCTGTTATATAACTAGTGTGTATATGCACCATCTGATCTGGCAGTATACGGCTGTGAATTTTATTTTATTTTTTTAAATACAGTTTATTTGGCTCTAGTGTTCTGGGTTCTGTGTGCCTGCAATACCCTTTTTGTATACCAGGTGTAAATACCCACCGTCTGTACAGTTAGTACACGGCTGTGTACCTTGAAATATACAATATCTAGGCCTTTTAATTGGCCACTATACTGTGCGTTCTCTTGCTAAATTATTTCACATACCTGGTGTAAATACCCACCGTCTGTTCAGTTAGTACACGGCTGTGTACCTTGAAATATACAATATCTAGGCCTTTTAATTGGCCACTGTACTGTGCGTTCTCTTGCTAAATTATTTCACATACCTGGTGTAAATACCCACCGTCTGTTCAGTTAGTACACGGCTGTGTACCTTGAAATATACAATATCTAGGCCATTTAATTGGCCACTGTACTGTGCGTTCTCTTGCTAAATTATTTCACATACCTGGTGTAAATACCCACCGTCTGTACAGTTAGTACACGGCAGTGTACCTTGAAATATACAATATCTAGGCCTTTTAATTGGCCACTATACTGTGCGTTCTCTTGCTAAATTATTTCACAAACCTGGTGTAAATACCCACCGTCTGAGCAGTTAGTACACGGCTGTGTACCTTGAAATATACAATATCTAGGCCTTTTAATTGGCCACTGTACTGTGCGTTCTCTTGCTAAATTATTTCACATACCTGGTGTAAATACCCACCGTCTGAGCAGTTAGTACACGGCTGTGTACCTTGAAATATACAATATCTAGGCCTTTTAATTGGCCACTGTACTGTGCGTTCTCTTGCTAAATTATTTCACATACCTGGTGTAAATACCCACCGTCTGTTCAGTTAGTACACGGCTGTGTACCTTGAAATATACAATATCTAGGCCTTTTAATTGGCCACTATACTGTGCGTTCTCTTGCTAAATTATTTCACATACCTGGTGTAAATACCCACCGTCTGTTCAGTTAGTACACGGCTGTGTACCTTGAAATATACAATATCTAGGCCTTTTAATTGGCCACTGTACTGTGCGTTCTCTTGCTAAATTATTTCACATACCTGGTGTAAATACCCACCGTCTGTTCAGTTAGTACACGGCTGTGTACCTTGAAATATACAATATCTAGGCCTTTTAATTGGCCACTGTACTGTGCGTTCTCTTGCTAAATTATTTCACATACCTGGTGTAAATACCCACCGTCTGTTCAGTTAGTACACGGCTGTGTACCTTGAAATATACAATATCTAGGCCTTTTAATTGGCCACTGTACTGTGCGTTCTCTTGCTAAATTATTTCACATACCTGGTGTAAATACCCACCGTCTGTACAGTTAGTACACGGCAGTGTACCTTGAAATATACAATATCTAGGCCTTTTAATTGGCCACTATACTGTGCGTTCTCTTGCTAAATTATTTCACATACCTGGTGTAAATACCCACCGTCTGAGCAGTTAGTACACGGCTGTGTACCTTGAAATATACAATATCTAGGCCTTTTAATTGGCCACTGTACTGTGCGTTCTCTTGCTAAATTATTTCACATACCTGGTGTAAATACCCACCGTCTGAGCAGTTAGTACACGGCTGTGTACCTTGAAATATACAATATCTAGGCCTTTTAATTGGCCACTGTACTGTGCGTTCTCTTGCTAAATTATTTCACATACCTGGTGTAAATACCCACCGTCTGTTCAGTTAGTACACGGCTGTGTACCTTGAAATATACAATATCTAGGCCTTTTAATTGGCCACTATACTGTGCGTTCTCTTGCTAAATTATTTCACATACCTGGTGTAAATACCCACCGTCTGTACAGTTAGTACACGGCTGTGTACCTTGAAATATACAATATCTAGGCCTTTTAATTGGCCACTGTACTGTGCGTTCTCTTGCTAAATTATTTCACATACCTGGTGTAAATACCCACCGTCTGTACAGTTAGTACACGGCTGTGTACCTTGAAATATACAATATCTAGGCCTTTTAATTGGCCACTGTACTGTGCGTTCTCTTGCTAAATTATTTCACATACCTGGTGTAAATACCCACCGTCTGTACAGTTAGTACACGGCAGTGTACCTTGAAATATACAATATCTAGGCCTTTTAATTGGCCACTATACTGTGCGTTCTCTTGCTAAATTATTTCACATACCTGGTGTAAATACCCACCGTCTGAGCAGTTAGTACACGGCTGTGTACCTTGAAATATACAATATCTAGGCCTTTTAATTGGCCACTGTACTGTGCGTTCTCTTGCTAAATTATTTCACATACCTGGTGTAAATACCCACCGTCTGTTCAGTTAGTACACGGCTGTGTACCTTGAAATATACAATATCTAGGCCTTTTAATTGGCCACTGTACTGTGCGTTCTCTTGCTAAATTATTTCACATACCTGGTGTAAATACCCACCGTCTGTTCAGTTAGTACACGGCTGTGTACCTTGAAATATACAATATCTAGGCCTTTTAATTGGCCACTGTACTGTGCGTTCTCTTGCTAAATTATTTCACATACCTGGTGTAAATACCCACCGTCTGTTCAGTTAGTACACGGCTGTGTACCTTGAAATATACAATATCTAGGCCTTTTAATTGGCCACTGTACTGTGCGTTCTCTTGCTAAATTATTTCACATACCTGGTGTAAATACCCACCGTCTGTACAGTTAGTACACGGCTGTGTACCTTGAAATATACAATATCTAGGCCTTTTAATTGGCCACTATACTGTGCGTTCTCTTGCTAAATTATTTCACAAACCTGGTGTAAATACCCACCGTCTGAGCAGTTAGTACACGGCTGTGTACCTTGAAATATACAATATCTAGGCCTTTTAATTGGCCACTATACTGTGCGTTCTCTTGCTAAATTATTTCACATACCTGGTGTAAATACCCACCGTCTGAGCAGTTAGTACACGGCTGTGTACCTTGAAATATACAATATCTAGGCCTTTTAATTGGCCACTGTACTGTGCGTTCTCTTGCTAAATTATTTCACATACCTGGTGTAAATACCCACCGTCTGTTCAGTTAGTACACGGCTGTGTACCTTGAAATATACAATATCTAGGCCTTTTAATTGGCCACTGTACTGTGCGTTCTCTTGCTAAATTATTTCACATACCTGGTGTAAATACCCACCGTCTGTTCAGTTAGTACACGGCTGTGTACCTTGAAATATACAATATCTAGGCCTTTTAATTGGCCACTGTACTGTGCGTTCTCTTGCTAAATTATTTCACATACCTGGTGTAAATACCCACCGTCTGTACAGTTAGTACACGGCTGTGTACCTTGAAATATACAATATCTAGGCCTTTTAATTGGCCACTATACTGTGCGTTCTCTTGCTAAATTATTTCACATACCTGGTGTAAATACCCACCGTCTGTACAGTTAGTACACGGCTGTGTACCTTGAAATATACAATATCTAGGCCTTTTAATTGGCCACTGTACTGTGCGTTCTCTTGCTAAATTATTTCACATACCTGGTGTAAATACCCACCGTCTGTACAGTTAGTACACGGCTGTGTACCTTGAAATATACAATATCTAGGCCTTTTAATTGGCCACTGTACTGTGCGTTCTCTTGCTAAATTATTTCACATACCTGGTGTAAATACCCACCGTCTGTACAGTTAGTACACGGCTGTGTACCTTGAAATATACAATATCTAGGCCTTTTAATTGGCCACTGTACTGTGCGTTCTCTTGCTAAATTATTTCACATACCTGGTGTAAATACCCACCGTCTGTACAGTTAGTACACGGCAGTGTACCTTGAAATATACAATATCTAGGCCTTTTAATTGGCCACTATACTGTGCGTTCTCTTGCTAAATTATTTCACATACCTGGTGTAAATACCCACCGTCTGAGCAGTTAGTACACGGCTGTGTACCTTGAAATATACAATATCTAGGCCTTTTAATTGGCCACTATACTGTGCGTTCTCTTGCTAAATTATTTCACATACCTAATTATATACCCAAATATTGTATTTGCAACCAAAAAAAAATAAAATGCGGAGGGGGGCTAGCGGAATCGGACGTGGACGAGGACGGGGGCGCGGAAATGCTGTTGGTGGCCTTGTTGAAGCCAGTGGGGATACAATGCGTGCTGGTGAGGGTCAGCCAGGATCCCACTCATCCAGAATCCCTGCCTTTATGGGACAGTTAAGCAGGGGGCGAGTTACACCGCTGTTGAGGCCTGAGCAGGTTGAACAGGTGGTGCAATGGATAGCCGATAGCGCTTCCACACAGTTGTCCACCAGCCAGTCATCCACACAGTCTCACTCTGACCCTCCTTCCTCCACACCTGGCCAACAGAGTCATCCCACCCTTGACCCCTCCCAGGAGCTCTTTTCGGGTCCTTTTTCAGATGTGCCGGAAGAATCCCAGGAGCTAGCAGAGGAATTTGTTTGTAGTGATGCCCAAACACTTGAGTTTTCGCCATCTCCTGCTGATGTGGACCCTGAACCAGCATCTGTTATCATGAGCGATGATGATGATGAGACGCAGTTGCCATCAAGGGAGGCTGTTGGAATGTCCAGTGGGCAGGAGGAGGAGCAGAGTGAGGAAGAGGAGGTGGTGGATGACGAAATGACCGACCCCACTTGGCCAGGGGTGATGTCCAGCGGGGAAAGCAGTGGAGAGGTGGTGGTCTGCGCAGCACCGAAAAAGGCAGCAAGAGGCAGAGGGATGTCCACAGGCAGAGGGATGTCCAGAGGCAGAGGGATGTCCAGAGGCAGAGGGATGTCCACAGGCAGAGGGATGTCCAGAGGCAGAGGACAGTCCAGACAGAGTAGTGAGGCCACAGCCAGCACGGCCGAAGCTGTTCCCGGCAGCGGGCAGTCGCGCGAAGCTCCCCCATCGAGGCCTCGTACTTCTGTGGTGTGGAGATTTTTTAATGTTTGTGCGGATGACAAACTGAGCGCGGTTTGCACACTCTGCCACTCAAAACTGAGTAGGGGCTCTGAGAAGAGCAATCTGACCACCTCAGGCATGCGGCGTCACTTGGAAGTCAAGCACTGGGCTGAGTGGGAGAGAGCAAACGCAATACAACCTGCGCCCGGTCCTGCTGCCACTGCCTCTTCCCCTTTGTTGTGTGCTGCCACTGCGGTCCAGACCTCCAGCCAGGACACCTCCACATCTGCCTCTGCCTCGGCTACTTTGGGGCCTTCTCCTTCAGCCTCCCCTTCCCCCGCCTCTTCGCCTGCACCTTCACACTCCTCGTCCCATCAACTGTCCATCTCGCAGGCGTTCGACCGCAGGCGGAAGTACGCCTCGAGTCACCCCCAAGCCCAAGCCTTAAACTGCCACATCTCCAAACTGCTGGCCCTGGAGATGTTGCCGTTTAGGCTTGTGGAGACGCAGGCCTTCCGCGACCTGATGGCGGCTGCCGCACCTCGCTATTCCGTCCCCAGCCGCCACTACTTTTCCCGGAGTGCCGTCCCCGCCCTGCACCAGCACGTGTCGCGTAACATCAGGCGGGCCCTGAGGTACGCAGTCAGCGCAAAGGTCCACTTGACCACCGACTCGTGGACAAGCGCTTGCGGCCAGGGACGCTACATCTCTTTGACGGCACACTGGGTGAATGTAGTGGAAGCGGGGACGGGGTCGCAAACAGAGACGGCCTACCTACCACCCCCGCCCAAGATTGCCAGCATGGGTTCTGATAAACCCCCCCTCCTCCTCCTCCTCCTCCTCTGCCTTAACATCGCCCTCAGCCGCTAGCTGGAAGCGTTGCAGCACTGGCGCGGGGAGACGTCAGCAGGCGGTGCTTAAGCTCATCAGCTTGGGCGACAGGAAGCACAGCGCCCCAGAGGTGAGGGACGCCATATTGCAGCAGACGGAGATGTGGCTGTCGCCGCTGCAGCTAGGACCAGGCATGGTCGTGTGCGATAACGGCCGTAACCTGGTGGCGGCTCTGGAGCTTGCCGAACTCGATCACGTACCATGCCTGGCCCACGTTTTTAATCTGGTAGTCCAAAAATTTCTAAAGACTTACCCCAACCTGGCAGAGCTACTGGTGAAAGTGCGGCGCTTGTGCGCTCACTTTCGGAAGTCAACTGTAGCTGCTGCTAGCTTAAAAAAACTCCAGCAACGCCTCCATTTGCCTGAACATCGGCTGTTGTGCGACCTGCCGACTCGCTGGAATTCCACCTATTCCATGTTGGCCAGGGTGTGTGAGCAGCAGAGAGCATTGATGGAGTACCAGATTATGAATCCACGCGTGCCTCCAACTCAGCTCCCTCAGTTTGCCAACCACGAGTGGCCATGGATGGCAGACATATGCGATGTACTGCGTATCTTTGAGGAGTCCACCAAGAAGGTCAGCAGCGAGGACGCTATAGTGAGCGTAACCATCCCGCTCCTATGCGTCCTTAAAGAATCGCTCATCGCAATAAGGGAGAACGCATTGCACGCAGAGGAGACGGGGGTAGGAGGAGACGCAACGGAGCTACACAGTCAGACCACACTTTTGTCTGCTTCACGGTGGCAGTTGCAGGAGGAGGAGGATGAGGAGGAGGACGACGTGGAGGTGGCTGTGGAAGAGGAGGAGGATGCTGGCGGCGAGGGTAGCAGTCAGGCTGTGTGCGTCCCATTGGTTCAGCGCGGATGGGGCGGAGAGGAGGCGGAAGAGGAAGAGGAGGAAATGGCAAGTGATCCTTCTGGTGGGGGCAGTGAGGTCATGCCTATTCAGAGTCTGGCACACATGGCTGACTTCATGCTGGGCTGCTTTTCCCGGGACACACGTGTTGTCCGGATAGTGGAGAACAAACTGTACTGGGTCTTCGCACTCCTGGACCCCCGGTATAAAGATAACGTCTCCTCTTTTATTCCGGTAGAGGAGAGGACGAATCGATTGCTGGAATACCAGAGGGAACTCGTGCAGAACATGATGGAGATTTTCCCACCCACCATCGCTGGCGGCAGAGAGGAGAGGGTCTCCCAGAGTCCCACAACATCTATCAGGCCCACAGCCACCAGGGGAACACTCTCCAAGGTGTGGGACACGTTCATGGCACCCCCTCGTGCAACTTCCATCACTGCGGGGCCCGCTATCAGCAGGAGGGACAAGTATCGGCGGATGTTGCGGGAGTACCTGGCAGACCGTACCCCTGTCCTCCCCGATCCCTCGGCGTCCTACACTTACTGGGTCTCCAAGTTGGACACGTGGCTGGAACTGTCCCTGTACGCCTTGGAGGTGCTTGCCTGCCCTGCCGCCAGCGTGCTATCAGAAAGGGTGTTCAGCGCAGCCGGGGGCATTATAACCATAAGCGCAGCCGCCTGTCAACCGACAGTGCGGACAGGCTGACGCTAATCAAAATGAACAGCAAGTGGATTGACCCGGACTTTGCTTCTCCAACCGTGGAAAGCAACCAAAAGTGAAGTGCCATTATGAAGTCCATTTCCTCCACCTCCTCCTCCTCCTCCTTAACCGCCGTAGAATTGCTCCGTAAATAAGAAAAATTTATATATTTATGGCTCACCTCTTGGGCCTCCACAAAATGTTTAAGAGGTCTCACCTCTTGGGCCTCCATATAATTTTTAACAGGTCTCACCTCTTGGGCCTCCACATAATTTTTAAGAGGTCTCACCTCTTGGGCCTGCACAAATGTTTAAGAGGTCTCACCTCTTGGGCCTCCACATAATTTTTAAGAGGTCTCACCTCTTGGGCCTCCACAAAATCTTTAAGAGGTCTCACCTCTTGGGCCTCCACATAATTTTTAAGAGGTCTCACCTCTTGGGCCTCCACAAATTTTAAGAGGTCTCACCTCTTGGGCCTCCACATAATTTTTAAGAGGTCTCACCTCTTGGGCGCTCCACAAAATCTTTAAGAGGTCTCACCTCTTGGGCCTCCACATAATTTTTAAGAGGTCTCACCTCTTGGGCCTCCACAAAATCTTTAAGAGGTCTCACCTCTTGGGCCTCCACATAATTTTTAAGAGGTCTCACCTCTTGGGCCTCCACAAAATCTTTAAGAGGTCTCACCTCTTGGGCCTCCACATAATTTTTAAGAGGTGTCACCTCTTGGGCCTCCACAAAATCTTTAAGAGGTCTCACCTCTTGGGCCTCCACATAATTTTTAAGAGGTCTCACCCTCTTGGGCCTCCACAAAATCTTTAAGAGGTCTCACCTCTTGGGCCTCCACATAATTTTTAAGAGGTCTCACCTCTTGGGCCTCCACAAAATCTTTAAGAGGTCTCACCTCTTGGGCCTCCACATAATTTTAAGAGGTTCACCTCTTGGGCCTCCACAAAATCTTTAAGAGGTCTCACCTCTTGGCCTCCACATAATTTTAAGGTCTCACCTCTTGGGCCTCACAAATCTTTAAGAGGTCTCACCTCTTGGGCCTCCACAAATCTTTAGAGGTCTCACCTCTGGGCTCCCAAAATCTTAAGAGGTCTCACTCTTGGGCCTGCACAAAATCTTAAGCAGGTCTCACCTCTTGGCCTTCCACAAAATCTTAAGAGGTCTCACCTCTTGGGCCTCCACATAATTTTTAAGAGGTCTCACCTCTTGGGCCTCCACAAAATTTTTAAGAGGTCTCACCTCTTGGGCCTCCACATAAATTTTAGAGGTCTCACGCTCTTGGCCTCCACAAAATCTTTAAGAGGTCTCACCTCTTGGGCCTCCACAAAATCTTTAAGAGGTCTCACCTCTTGGGCTCCACAATTTTAAGAGGTCTCACCTCTTGGCCTCCACAATATCTTTAAGAGGTCTCACCTCTTGGGCCTCCACATAATTTTTAAGAGGTGTCACCTCTTGGGCCTCCACAAAATCTTTAAGAGGTCTCACCTCTTTGGGCCTCCACATAATTTTTAAGAGGTGTCACCTCTTGGGCCTCCACAAAATCTTTAAGAGGTCTCACCTCTTGGGCCTCCACATAATTTTTAACCCGTCTCACCTCTTGGGCCTCCACATAATTTTTAACAGGTCACACCTCTTGGGCCTCCACATAATTTTTAAGAGGTCTCACCTCTTGGGCCTCCACAAAATCTTTAAGAGGTGTCACCTCTTGGGCCTCCACAAAATCTTTAAGAGGTCTCACCTCTTGGGCCTCCACATAATTTTTAAGAGGTGTCACCTCTTGGGCCTCCACAAAATGTTTAAGAGGTCTCACCTCTTGGGCCACCACATAATTTTTAACCCGTCTCACCTCTTGGGCCTCCACATAATTTTTAACAGGTCTCACCTCTTGGGCCTCCACAAAATCTTTAAGAGGTCTCACCTCTTGGGCCTCCACATAATTTTTCGAGGGCTCACCTCTTGGGCCTCCACATAATTTTTAAGAGGTCTCAGCTCTTGGGCCTCCACATAATTTTTAAGAGGTCTCACCTCTTTAGCCTCCACACAATTTTTAAGACGTCTCACCTCTTGGGCCTCCACAAAATTTTCCATGAGCCTCTGGCCAGCCCACGGCCTCTTCCTGCCTTTTGCGGTCCTACGCATCCCTCAACATCCCCACTGCTTTACCTGCTAGACATGACACTGGGCCAGGTCGGGTCACTGACATCTCTAGCGCCAACAATTTGGGCATTTTAAGGCTTCTGCATGTGTTTGAGTTGTTTTTACATTTTAAAGAAGACATGTCTGACCACATTTCACACACACACACAATGACAATTAGGGGTGGGGTCTATTTGCTTTCCCCCTTGCCTATGCCATCTGTGGTTGTCATAGGCAACGTGATTTTAAGGGGTGCAGAATTTCATCTTCTTTTTTGTCTAGTTTGGCTTGGGGTCCATGGCAATGTAGAGGAAAGAAGGTTTCCTTGTATGGTCTCACTTTACAGAGAGGTTACATTGTCTTTGGAGTGTATTGTTGAGAGGCTGTGATAGTGGCGTAATAGTGCGACTTGGGCGCGTTATATGCACCCAGACATGCTTCCCCTGCTGTCCCAGTTGCATTCCAGCAGTGTTGGCATCCTTTTCTGAGGTTTCAGGGTGGACTTGGTGACCTCCAAGTGGTCGAATTGAGATTTCCAAGTGGCGAGCATTTTTTCCCCATAGACTTTAATGGGATTCGATATTCGGTCGAATAGTCGAATTTCGCGGTCTATTCGAATCGAATTTCGAACTTTCGAATATTTCACTACTCGCTCATCTCTAACAATTACCTTTCCCAACTGGTTCAGGACCCGACTACAGGGACGGCCATACTGGACTTAGTATTAACCAATAGACCTGACAGAACAACAGATGTGCAGGTTGGGGGACACCTGGGAAATAGTGACCATAATATAATAACCTTCCAACTGTCATTCAAAAGAGCGTTTCTTCAGGGAGGAACAAAAATACCAAACTTCAAAAAAGCTAAATTTAGCCAACTAAGAGAGGCCATAGGCCTAACTAACTGGGACAAAGTCCTCAAAAATAAAAATACAGCCACAAAATGGGATATTTTTAAAAGCATCCTAATATCTAATTGTGAGAGGCACATACCTTATGGGAATAAAAGGTTAAGGAACAAGGAAAAACCAATGTGGATAAATAGAGCTGTAAAGAAAGCAATAAATGACAAACAGAAAGCATTTAAATCACTAAAACAGGAGGGGAGTGAGGAAGCATTGAAAAACTACAAGGAAAAAAATAGAATATGTAAAAGACAAATAAAAACAGCCAAACTAGAGACCGAGAGATTAATCGCCAAAGAGAGTAAAACTAACCCTAAAATGTTCTTTAATTATATAAATGGTAAAAAGTATAAACCTGAAGGTGTCGGCCCCTTACAGAGTAATGAGGGGGGAGTTGCAGAGAGCGATAAGGAGAAAGCAAAGCTACTAAATATCTTTTTCTCCACTGTATTCACTGAGGAAAATAAACTGTCAGATGAAATGCAGAATATAAAAGTAAATTCCCCATTAAAAGTGCCCTGTCTGACCCAGGAAGAAGTAGAGCTGCATCTTAAAAAGATTAAAATAGACAAATCGCCAGGACCGGATGGCATACACCCCCGTATCATAAGAGAATTAAGTAATGTCATCGCCAGACCCTTATTTCTGATATTTAAGGACTCTATACTGAGAGGGAGTGTTCCACAGGATTGGCGCATAGCAAATGTGGTGCCAATATTCAAAAAGGCTCCAAAAACAGAGCCCGGGAACTATAGGCCGGGTGGGTAAACTGTTTGAGGGTTTTCTAAGAGATGCTATCTTGG